>BDJD01002310.1:275564-304818 GCA_002564525.1 Rosa multiflora | reverse complement strand
CTAAAATCAATAATCTTTAGACCAAAACAATGATGTTTTGCGGACGCTCTTAGTCCGAATATTATGAACACTCTTAGTTCATAATTATGAACGCTCTTAGTTCGTTTAGCGTGAATTTCTTGGAATTCCGCTTTTAATTGTAAGTTCCCGAGAAAAATAAAGAGAAGAAGAATGGAGTAAAAACTCAAAAACGGGAACTTTTAGTAAATAATACCTTGGAATAATGTTGCTTGAAAAATTAACCGGAAAAGGTTGTCGGAGGTGACCGAAAAAATTGATTGAAAAGTCGCTCGAAAAGTTGTCGAAAAGTCGCCGGAAAATGGCAGGAAAAATGTTCGGAAAGTGGCCGGAGATTGGCTGGAGAAGTGGCCGGAGACTGGCCGGAAACTTGCCCCGCGGATCTGTCGACAGATGCTAGGCAGCAACTCGGCAGCTGCTAGGCAAGAGCTCGGCAGGTGTTAGGCAGGGGTCTCGGCAGCTACTCGGCAGGGGCTCGGCAGATGCGCTCGGAAGGTCTCGGCAGGTGCTGTCGACAGCTTTCGACAGGACTCGGCAGATGCGCTCGGCAGCTTCTCGGCAGGTCTCGGCAGGACTCGGCAGGGCTCGGCAGGACTTCGACAGCGGTTCGGCAGCGGTTCAGGCTGTTTCCGGCCGGTTCTGGAGGTTCTGAGGCCGGTTCTGAGCTTCTTGAATCAAGGGCTTTGATATGTGCTAGGGTTTGGAGGTTTTTTGTAAGTTTGCAAAAATGACTTCGATCGGATTATGAACTACCTCTACTCTTTTCAATTTCGATTCTAATTCTAGAGCAATTTCGTGCTGATAACGTGTTTGAGGACAAGTATATATTGATAAACAGAGAGAGAGAGAGTAAAATTTCAGAGAGAATGGAGATTCAAGTGTTGTTATTCATCTCATACAAAGAGGTATTTATAGGAATACATTGCAAGTGTGAAAGCTCAAAGAGTAACTCAATTTGATAACAACTACATTTACAGCTGCAGCTCCACATGGTGGCTGTGATGATAATTGCCATGCTTGTTGCCCTTTGGCATAAAGCTTGTCACACAAGTCACAATACCTACATTATACACTCAAGTACCTATTGTATACATGATATAGACATTTATACTATGACTCATGTTGTACATGTGAATCATATATACTACAACAGGGACGGGTCTTTTTCATTTCCCTGTTTTGTAACTCAGAGGAAGTAGCAAAGTACTATCACCATGGTGTTGCTGCTGTGATGACAGGTGATGTTGTTTCACATCCAATAGCGATGCTTGTTACCTTGTGTTAGAACCACATATTCTTTGCATATCTCTTCCTCCAATCAAGCTTCAGTTACAACAACCAAGTCTCCGCCATTAATTGATTTATCTCCAACTTGATATTGCTATTGTCAAGGATCTGTTATGGCTAGAATTTAGCATCAGTTACAAGGCTAGGATTGAGCATCTTGATATTGTTGTAATTACAATTGAATGCTTTCTGTAAATGTAACCATGTATACTGCTATATATTGTAAAGAGTGCAATTGCACAAATCAATGAAAATCAATTTCTTCACCTTGCAAAGTTAAATCTCACTAACATTCTGTAGTGTGTACTAAACAAGTTCTGAAATTAGAGTGGCATCCTACTAGTCATATTAACAGAAAATCTTGAAAAGTTAGCTCATTAATACTGAGTTCTAGAAGTGATTATTTCTCTGCACATAAAATCTGGTTTATCATATGTGTCCAATGTAATCTCAATTTCACTAATAGAAATTTCAGAGAGTAGATGGCATTCTGAAGTGTAAACTTCAAGCTCAATTTATCAGAATGCATCCAAATTCTAGCTCCCTACATGTGCCTGAAGCTGGTGGTCATACTCACGAACTCACCTAACTGATCCAAAGAGTCCTAATCAAACAATGGAAGCAGCGCAAAACTTGCATTTTTTTGGTCACATTGGAGAGGATTGAACCCATGAAGCCCAATCCTAACCTAATTTCCCACCCCAGGTCCCAAAATTTACATTTTTCGGTATAGGTGCGAGAAGACAGGTTTTAAGGAATGAGATATTATTAGAAAACCAAATATCATTGTTTAGTTTCAGCAGGAAGGAAGTGAGTACTGTAGATGAGTAAATGATTCGACTGTATTGGAGTTCATGTTGGTACCACCCCCTTTCAGCAAATAACTTGATTATGGAAAAGACTGGTAAACTGAATAGATGGTGCAAGGTCAAGTGCTGCAGGTTGCTGATTCTGTAGAGGTATGCAAGAAAACTATATAGTAATCCAGGGTGGTAAAAAGCTCAATAGGGTCACCATCTTTGAGGAAATCCATTCATCTTCTTTTTTATTTTTTTATTGGGGATAATTGTTATATAGGCTTTGTAAAGAGATTGTTATGATCAGAGATAGTCATGAGGAAGTGGCCTTATTACATTGCTTCTTCCTTGATGATATCAAGTTTCTGCAGCCTGCTTCTAGCTTCTCTATTACTCATTTTGATGTACAAAAAAAGTAAGGGATAATGACCACTTACCCAGAAAATACCAAAATACACCCTATACACTCCACCAACTTATTTTCAACCCCATTCACACAAAAGTTTTCTTTTTTTCCTCCCAACTATTCCTTTCACTTAAATGTTTATACCATTAGTACCCTTCTCTCTCCAATTCTTGCTTTTACTATTAATTTGTTTCCTATTATTTTACTTTTGATGAAACGTGGTGAGCCCATCTTGAATTTATTTGTCTAGATATAATTGCAGCTAAACTTCATCCTCTATATTCGATGGTAAACAGTCAAACTTTACTATTCATAATTTCAGTCGTCGACAGACTTGAGTTAGTTACTATCTGTAATATTACTAGCAAAGAATTGAAAAAAGAAAGAGAAAAATTGAAAAAATTGAACGACTATAGAGAAAGTCTTAAAAGAGAAAGTCCAAACTACTGGGATATCATTTATAGACTTCAAACCAGAATCTATAAAATAGAAGAAGATATTGAAAATCTCTTATAGACTTATAACCTCTTGATTATATGAGCATTGGTTAGATCCGCAAATTACTGGTATCAGAGTTTGCAAAGAGCTCAAAAGGGGAATCCCCAATGGGGACAATGTCTGAATTAATATTAGAGAAGTTGAATTCTCTATCCTCTGATGAGAAACATCAGACCCTGTTAAAAGAAATATCTAGATCTCAAGATCATCTAGATAATTTACCTGATATAATCGGTCGATTAGAAAAATTGGAGCAAAAAATGGATTATATCAAAGAACTTCCAAAAACAGAAGAAGAAAAGCTAACAAGTGTTAGTAGAAAAATCAATGAACAACAAAAAACGCTGGATCTATGAAAACTATACTGAAGGACAAGAAAGTGCCTACAGTAAAACCAAAGAAAACTAATTAATTTAAACCATTAGAAAGACCAGACAAGAATCTTGTTCTAAACATGATTTTTCTGGAACCATCTACTAGTCAAACTAGTATTCGGTATGAAAATCCGAAAGAAACTAGAGATGTCAATATGTTGAGCATCTTTGGGAAAAAAAAAAGGGCTAAATACTAGTTGGTACCTTGTGGTTTAGGTCCAAAATCAGTTCAATCACTGGACTTCTAATTTCATCAAAAACACCCCTGCACTTTCAATTTTGATCTAATAGGTCCAATTCATTAATATTTTGTTATGGATTCAAGTTATAGTTGGATTATTTGTTGAAAAATTATTTATTTTTAATAGTAGGACTCACTCCTAAATTGACTATGTAGACCACCTCGACACCACATCATAAAAATAGGCCATATATGAGCCACGTTAACAAGTTAAATAACTCAATTGTCGGAAAACTAACAAATTGGACCTATTATATCAAAATCGAAAGTGCAGGGGTGTTTTTGATGAAATTAGAAGTTTAGGGACTGAATTGATTTTGGGCCTAAACCACAGGGTAGTAATTTGTATTTAGCCCAAAAAAAAAAAGGAGTACAGCTCCTAAATGTTGAAGAATTCGAATACAACAAAATCGAACAGGAGGTAAAAAACTCTGCAATTCCAAAACTAGATTTTAGACAAATCTATAAAAGGGGAACATTTGATCTGATGGATAGCCATCATTTCAAACTACTGGAAATTACAACCCTGGCTACAGCAGGTGGAGAGACTGATCTCTTGATGATCACTCCTGCAGAAGTCTCCAGAGCAGTAACAAAAAAATATCAATTTATGCATATCGGAGCAGTCCAAGTAAGCATAAATCTGCTAGCTCGAGAAGGCAGGAACTGTTCAGTGCTATGTGTCCTGCAAGACAATAGACTAACAGATTTCCAAGCTAGTCTGTTGGGAACTCTTGAGGCATCTTTATGTGAACAAGTAGCATATTTCAACTGCTTCCCAAATTTTACAACCATCTTGAAGGATGCAGCTCACTGTCTACGACTGAGAGTCAAGACAGATGGCATATCTATGAAAGAAGATATGCAAGAACTCGCAATAGTATACAGAATATACTACAGGTTGATGAGCACTACAGTAGCTCCTAAGACACGGATAACAAATATCCCGGGTCTTACTACTGGATTTCTCACCAATCAGAAGAACCATTCACAACAGATTCACAAAGTTACTTGGAATGAAGTGACTTTTCCTATTGAATAGAAATTATCTGGTCCAAAAAAACCACTAGAAAGTGCCAAGGCAAAAGTCTATGAAAGCAGAAAGACTGGAGAAATCAGTCTCAATTTTGACAATCACAGAAAAAGTGATGTCTGTCCTGAAAACATCAGAATAAATAAAAATCTTCTTAGAAGAAGCTATAGCACCAGAGAAGCTAGTACTAGTGGAACAAAACCCACTATTGAAGAACCAATCACTGAAGAAGAACTAGAAGTTGATCTAAACAGACCAGTAAATATGCTTAGAGCACAAAAGCTCTATGATCTCTATGATGAAGCAGAAACCTGCGAAAATCCTGAACGATTAGAAAAACTAATCGAAGAAATAAAAATTTTGTCACGCCCCGAATTTTGAATAACCAATTCAAATCCGAAACATGAATAATTTCAATACAAATACCAATCTAAATTTTACTTTTAGAGTAACACGCCTCACACCACTCAATATTACACAACCCAACTCCTCAAATTCTTATTACAGCACACTCTCACAAATTCCAAATTGTAAAGTTCGAATTGAACATAACAAAACTCACAATAATGCTGTGACTCGGATGCCACTGCCCTAAGTAGCCCGATCTGCACCCTGATTCTCCTGACCTGCAGGGTTATCCGCTACACCGTTGGAATAGTGTACCGGGATTGCAACAACACAAACCCGGTGAGCTTGACAGCCCGTATGAGTAAACGAAAGGATTGCACAAATTTAATATAACAATTACAACTCAAGCAAAGAAATTGTAGAAATATCACAATCACAACGACCACCACAAAACCACGTCACTTTCTCACTCTCATATATATATATATAAATATATATATTATACACTTATGAGTCGCTCCCCGTTACCCTCATAAGGTCACTCAACATTTGGCAGACAGACTAGAGCTCTAACTGATCGTTTCCACCTACCCGGCGCGAGAGCGTGGTTCACGATTTAATACTATTAGTTTCCACCTACCCGGTACAAGAGCGTGGTTCACTAATAGATGTCCTGGTCACCCCCGTGACCTATACATCACTTTCTCACTCTCATATATATATATATATATATATAGACACTAATGAGTTACTCTCAATTTCTCTCATAAGGTCACTCAATATTTGGCAGACAGACTAGAGCTCTAACTGATCGTTTCCACCTACCCGGCGCGAGAGCGTGGTTCACTAATAGATGCCATGGTCACCCCCGTGACCTATTGATCTCCACATATCAATATATCTCAACAAATCAACAATTTATTGTTTCTCAAACAATAAACTCAACACCTCACTCAATATATAATTTCCTCAACACAAACCAACAATACGTATATTTTATCAATAATAAAATATGTATAAAGTCATTCGCACATTTATTAACAGCTATAAATATTATAGAATTAAATATAAATATTTAGAACTCCGGTTCGTGAATGAACCATGTGCGGTTTACTCACCTCGATACTCCCGCTGCGTCTTCAAATTAACACAATCACACCAAACTCGCTCGCCCAAGTAAAAACCGTTAATCACCTAATCATAAGTGACTTGAGTTTAGCCAACAACTCACAAAATAAAATAAATGACAATCTGACGGTCTGATCGAATTTATACGATGATCCAACGGTCAGATCAAATTTATACGATGATCCAACGGTCGGATCCTCACGGATCGCCCTTTGGATCATCCTCCCGAAATTATCACGAAGATCCAACGGTCAGATCTTCCTGAACTGCCTTTATTAACATCTCCTCATATTTATATGAAAATCCGACGGTCGGATTCTCACGAATCACCTTCCAAAACACCATTTCACAATTATATGAAGATCCAACGGTTGGATCTTCGCCCGTGACCACAAAAAGTCATCGGGACAGTCATACGATCAACATATTAAAATTACAAGTCCATCCAACGGTCTGATCTTCACAGATCACAAATCGATCGAAATCGTAAAATTCATAACTAAATCATACGATATCGAAAAAATACCTATAATATATCGGAATGATCGTATTGAAAAGTAGAATCTATAAATGTAAAGAAATCACATTTTTGACCCCCGGAGGTGGCCGGAAAGAGCCGCCGGAGTTAGGGGCCGAGCCGCCACCGACCACCGCCAATTGTGTCGGGGCCAGGCTGCTCCTCTTCATCTCATCAAGCCTAACAACTTTCCAAACTAGCATGTAAGCTGGAAATGACCGGAAGGGATAGAAATTACCTCGAACCAGTCGGGTTGGCCGGAATTTTTCCAGAATCCGGCAATAATTTTCAGAACCGGCGAGCTTGATTTTGTCGTAAAAACTTCACTTTCAGGCCTCGATTCCTTCTGGAGAGTTGTTAAGAACATCAAGGAGAATTTACTGGTTCAAGAATCACTCAAAACGAAGCTCTACAACTCAAGATATCTTGATCGAAAGCTTCGGTGGCCGGAAAATTTCCAGAATCCGGCGAGCTTGAGTTCCGACGTAAAAACTTCAACAACTCGCTTCGATACCTTCATGAAAGTTGTTCAGAACTTCAATCTGAGTTCAGTAGCTCAATAATCACAGGAAGAGGTGGTCTGTAACTCGAGATATCTCGATCGAAAGGTTGGTTTTCGATCGAAAAACCGGTCGAACTCCGACGATTGTGAAAACCTTCAAACCAGGTCCAGTTCTTCATCGTGCTTGCTAAGTAGGTTGAGGCGATTTCAGGAAGCCGAGGATCAGAAGTTTTGGTGGCCGGAGCTAGGAGAAAACCGGCGTTGACCCTTTTGTGGTTCAAAGCTTGCAGCTCTGATCTGCCGGATTTGAGGCCGTCCCGGTGGAAAAGGTTACGTCCAGCAGCTAGGGGAGGTCGAGACGAAGTTGTGGTGGCTCAGGGGTGGCTTGGAGTCGACGTACGGCGGCGCTGCAGGCGGAGGAAGAAAAGCCAGAAAGAAGGAGAAGTGGTCGGGGCGAGGAGAGGGAAGAGAGAGAAAGAAAAGTGCCGGGGGGAAAAAGAAGGAAAAAAAAATAGAAATTTGGGTTTTTTTGGAAATTTCAGAAATAATTTTTCCATTTATAGGAAAAATCTCAATTTTCAAATATTCGAAATAAATTCATACGAACTCCGAATATTCCGTTCCACATATGTACGAGATCGCATCGACGAGCTCTACAACTTTCATGAAGGAAGTTTTCCCAAATTCCGTACGTAGAAAAAGTCGATTTCCTTGAATCGAATAATTCGAGCTTTTTGGTTAAAATGAAACGTTTCGGAACCACGATAATTCAAAAGAATGAATCATATCAAGTAACATTCGTGCAAAAGTACATTATTCAATTCGCACAATTTCACGAGGCGAAAATGAAAATTGCGGTTATTACAATCTACTCTCCTTAAAGAAATTTCGTCCCGAAATTTAATCGCAAGTCTATTTCTCCCGATTAAGGTTTTTTTGTAAAATATACAGAATACTCATCAAGCAACAAATTGATCACCATACTTTGTACTTCAACTACCACGCTTGACTATACTATCTCCATCCTTCCCAAAACTGTAGAAATCTACTAAGCTACGGCTCTACGTATAAAAATACATCCGTATACTGAGCATATACAAGATCCAAAAATAATGTAAGAGGTAAGGTTCGAACTCCCGACCTCGAACACGAAGGTTTTGCTCCCAACCACTGAAGCAAGGGCTACTTTCATTAATATATGCTCACGTGTTATATTGCTACTTTCATTAATATATGCTCACGTGTTATATTGCTACTTTCATTAATATATGCTCACGTGTTATATTGCTACTTTCATTAATATATGCTCACGTGTTATATTGCTACTTTCATTAATATATGCTCACGTGTTATATTGCTACTTTCATTAATATATGCTCACGTGTTATATTGCTACTTTCATTAATATATGCTCACGTGTTATATTGCTACTTTCATTAATATATGCTCACGTGTTATATTGCTACTTTCATTAATATATGCTCACGTGTTATATTGCTACTTTCATTAATATATGCTCACGTGTTATATTGCTACTTTCATTAATATATGCTCACGTGTTATATTGCTACTTTCATTAATTCCTAACTAGCATGAAGTCTGAAAATGACCGGAAGGGATAGAAATTACCTCGAACCAGTCGATTGGCCGGAATTTTTCCAGAATCCGGCGATAATTTGCAGAACATTTCGACGTAAAAACTTCACTTTCAGGCCTCAGTTTCTTCTGTAGAGTTGTTAAAAACATTAAGGAGAACTCATTGGTTCAAGAATCACTCAAAAAGAAGCTCTACAACTCGAGATATCTTGATCGAAAGCTTCGGTGGCCGGAAAATTTCCAGAATCCGACGAGCTTGAGTTCGGACGTAAAAACTTCAACAACTCGCTTCGATCCCTTCATGAAAGTTGTTCAGAACTTCAATATTAGTTCACCATTTCAAGAATTACAGGAAGATGTGGTCTATAACTCGACATATCTCGATCGGAAGGTTGGTTTTGATCGAAAATCGGTCGAGCTCCGACGAAACCTTCAAACCAGGTCCAGTCCTTCTTAGTACTTGCTAAGGAGGTTGAGGCGAGTTCAGGGGGCCAAGGATCAGAAATTTTGGTGGCCGGAGCTAGGAGAAAACCGGCGTTGACCCTTTTGTGGTTCAAAGCTTGCAGCTCTGATCTGCCGGATTTGAGGCCGTCCCGGTGGAAAAGGTTACGTCCAGCAGCTAGGGGAGGTCGAGACGAAGTTGTGGTGGCTCAGGGGTGGCTTGGAGTCGACGTACGGCGGCGCTGCAGGCGGAGGAAGAAAAGCCAGAAAGAAGGAGAAGTGGTCGGGGCGAGGAGAGGGAAGAGAGAGAAAGAAAAGTGCCGGGGGGAAAAAGAAGGAAAAAAAAATAGAAATTTGGGTTTTTTTGGAAATTTCAGAAATAATTTTTCCATTTATAGGAAAAATCTCAATTTTCAAATATTCGAAATAAATTCATACGAACTCCGAATATTCCGTTCCACATATGTACGAGATCGCATCGACGAGCTCTACAACTTTCATGAAGGAAGTTTTCCCAAATTCCGTACGTAGAAAAAGTCGATTTCCTTGAATCGAATAATTCGAGCTTTTTGGTTAAAATGAAACGTTTCGGAACCACGATAATTCAAAAGAATGAATCATATCAAGTAACATTCGTGCAAAAGTACATTATTCAATTCGCACAATTTCACGAGGCGAAAATGAAAATTGCGGTTATTACAATCTACTCTCCTTAAAGAAATTTCGTCCCGAAATTTAATCGCAAGTCTATTTCTCCCGATTAAGGTTTTTTTGTAAAATATACAGAATACTCATCAAGCAACAAATTGATCACCATACTTTGTACTTCAACTACCACGCTTGACTATACTATCTCCATCCTTCCCAAAACTGTAGAAATCTACTAAGCTACGGCTCTACGTATAAAAATACATCCGTATACTGAGCATATACAAGATCCAAAAATAATGTAAGAGGTAAGGTTCGAACTCCCGACCTCGAACACGAAGGTTTTGCTCCCAACCACTGAAGCAAGGGCTACTTTCATTAATATATGCTCACGTGTTATATTGCTACTTTCATTAATATATGCTCACGTGTTATATTGCTACTTTCATTAATATATGCTCACGTGTTATATTGCTACTTTCATTAATATATGCTCACGTGTTATATTGCTACTTTCATTAATATATGCTCACGTGTTATATTGCTACTTTCATTAATATATGCTCACGTGTTATATTGCTACTTTCATTAATATATGCTCACGTGTTATATTGCTACTTTCATTAATATATGCTCACGTGTTATATTGCTACTTTCATTAATATATGCTCACGTGTTATATTGCTACTTTCATTAATATATGCTCACGTGTTATATTGCTACTTTCATTAATATATGCTCACGTGTTATATTGCTACTTTCATTAATATATGCTCACGTGTTATATTGCTACTTTCTTCCTAACTAGCATGAAGTCTGAAAATGACCGGAAGGGATAGAAATTACCTCGAACCAGTCGATTGGCCGGAATTTTTCCAGAATCCGGCGATAATTTGCAGAACATTTCGACGTAAAAACTTCACTTTCAGGCCTCAGTTTCTTCTGTAGAGTTGTTAAAAACATTAAGGAGAACTCATTGGTTCAAGAATCACTCAAAAAGAAGCTCTACAACTCGAGATATCTTGATCGAAAGCTTCGGTGGCCGGAAAATTTCCAGAATCCGACGAGCTTGAGTTCGGACGTAAAAACTTCAACAACTCGCTTCGATCCCTTCATGAAAGTTGTTCAGAACTTCAATATTAGTTCACCATTTCAAGAATTACAGGAAGATGTGGTCTATAACTCGACATATCTCGATCGGAAGGTTGGTTTTGATCGAAAATCGGTCGAGCTCCGACGAAACCTTCAAACCAGGTCCAGTCCTTCTTAGTACTTGCTAAGGAGGTTGAGGCGAGTTCAGGGGGCCAAGGATCAGAAATTTTGGTGGCCGGAGCTAGGAGAAAACCGGCGTTGACCCTTTTGTGGTTCAAAGCTTGCAGCTCTGATCTGCCGGATTTGAGGCCGTCCCGGTGGAAAAGGTTACGTCCAGCAGCTAGGGGAGGTCGAGACGAAGTTGTGGTGGCTCAGGGGTGGCTTGGAGTCGACGTACGGCGGCGCTGCAGGCGGAGGAAGAAAAGCCAGAAAGAAGGAGAAGTGGTCGGGGCGAGGAGAGGGAAGAGAGAGAAAGAAAAGTGCCGGGGGGAAAAAGAAGGAAAAAAAAATAGAAATTTGGGTTTTTTTGGAAATTTCAGAAATAAGTTTTCCATTTATAGGAAAAATCTCAATTTTCAAATATTCGAAATAAATTCATACGAACTCCGAATATTCCGTTCCACATATGTACGAGATCGCATCGACGAGCTCTACAACTTTCATGAAGGAAGTTTTCCCAAATTCCGTACGTAGAAAAAGTCGATTTCCTTGAATCGAATAATTCGAGCTTTTTGGTTAAAATGAAACGTTTCGGAACCACGATAATTCAAAAGAATGAATCATATCAAGTAACATTCGTGCAAAAGTACATTATTCAATTCGCACAATTTCACGAGGCGAAAATGAAAATTGCGGTTATTATAAATTTTCAAACCAAGAAAGGAAAGAAAACTCCTTCCCTATCAGGATATTGAAATGAAAGAAGGAGAAAGCTCCAACACTTTCATCACTAGAGAAAAGGGAAAAGTAAAACTCCATATACAAAGAGCTCCATCGGGAAAAAATTGAGAAAGAAATTCTCAAAGATTTATCCCAGAGGATAATATACCTAGAGTACCAATTTCCTCTCATGGTATCTGGCTAAATCTAGACAAAGCTCTAGACAAGTGAAAAACTCTTGACCAATGGGTTGATAGCCTGATGATGGCTTTTACTCTCACCCTTGGAAAATTTGAAGCACCAGATCTGCAGGTGTACTATGAAACTACTCTCACCGGAGTAGCAAAAAAATATTACTTCTCTTTCAAAGAGACTGCCAGAGGAAAAGACTGGCTCGAAGAAATCAGAACTTCGAAATCTCCGTATGATTTTGCAGTACTCCTGTACGATCAGTTCTGTGGAGATCTCTCAAATTTGAGTGAAAAGGCTAAAGAAACAGCCAAATCAAATATCTATGCTCTCAAAATTTGTGACATGAGATATTTTGAAGAATACTTGAATGAATTTCAAGAATATTACTGTACGATTGGTGAACTAGAGAATACTGATCTAGTTAACTTGTTGCACAGAAAACTCCCTGAACCATGGAGAACAGCTGTGAGAGAAAGCATAGCTGAAAAACCAATTGAAAGATTTTCAGTTGGAGGAATTGCCGACAGAATTAGGCAATTACTGAAAGAGCAATACAAAGCCAATCTTATAGCAAAGATGGCCAAGAAACAGCTCAAAAGAGTTGAGAATTTCTGTTATGGAATACTGGATATGCTAACCAACTGGGGATGTCATGAATCCAAGTTCCATAGAAAGAAAAAAGAAAAATATTACTCTAAAAAATTCAAAAGGAGTAATGAGAAAAGAGATTGGAAATTCAAGAAAAGTTCCAATTTCAAAAAACAACAGGATGAAGATCCTAAAAGAAATTCTTCAAGAAAAAGAAGAATTATCAAACGAACCATCAGAATAAACAGCCAAACAAGAAAGCTTGTAGATGCTGGTTATGTAAAGCTAAAGGGCACTATGCCAATGAATGCCCGGAAAAGGGTAAAAGATCTACTAAAGCTATATTCGAAGAATATGAACAGATAGTAGAAACAGCAAACATGAAGGGCTACGAAATAGCCTATTTTGATTATGAAGACGATGACAGATCAGTCTATTCTGCCTGTTCTGAAGAAGAATCATCTGACTCAGAGACAGATTCTGAAGTAGATCGAGTACTTCAAATCTAGACAGATGAATGTCCTAAAAGTAAAAAATTGGGAAGAAAGTAAGACAGAACCATTACTGTCTTCTTATCAGGTGAGCCCTGGTACATTCGTTTGTGACTACTGCCTATGTCATGAAAAGGATGGTCTCCCTATGTTTTGTGAAACGTCAAAAAGGACTTATCACAAAGAATGCTTCATAGCTAAAGCAAGAAGGAAAACCAAGCATGGCCTTATCAGCCAGTTGGTTGAACAAGAATATGAAGAATATTTCTCTGAGCAAAAAGAGAAAGAAGTAAAAACTTTGTTCCAAGAAATCATGGAACCGTCCTCCTTAAAAAAGGAAGGAGAAATCGATGAAGAAAAAATCGATGAAAATATAGAACTGGTTGAACCACCAGAAATTGTGCCAGAAGAATGCAAACCATTCATACCACAAGAACAAGCTCAAGAAAATGAGCTACAACAATCAAAAGTTGTTTCTACTAGTAGATACAGTAACTACATAGAGATTGGACCCCTGTTCACAAGAAATATCATCTACATGCCTTTGTAGATAATGGGTCGGGATTCATTGTTGCAAAAAGATTTGCAATTCTAGAAGAACTCTGGAAAGAAGAGAAGAAAAGAACTGCTACTTGTGTCACGTTTGACGGAAGTCACCTTACAATGAATAAAGTAGCAAAAAATGTTCATATCACCATTGGTGGAGGAACATTTATCATCCATAATGTTTGGCAATCTGAAGGCCAAGGATCTGATTTCTTGTTGGGAAATGATTTTATTCTCTAACAAAGATTCATCCAGGATGAAGAAGCAATAGGCTTCAGAAAGGGAGAACAGGTGTTCTGGGCAGACCGACTTACACAAGCAAAAAGTGCAGTAGGTCCAAATTTCACAAAGCAATATCAGAGATCGCAACATAATAGTGGTGATCTTACCCCCTACAAACCCAAATTCGAACCCATACTCCAAATCAAACAACAATAAGAATTACTTGTTGAAGAATCTTCAGAAGAAGAAGAAGAAGAAACCAGCGAAGATGAAGAAGCTAGTTTTCTCCATGAGCATAATCTCAAGCACTTTCAGAATAAGCTTGAGTCCCAGAAAGTTCATACTCTTGAAAAAATCAAGAATCTACTCGAACATAATATTGATGTAGACCCCCAGAAGTTTTGAGAAAAAGACCCAGTGGTCTGTGAATTAAGATTACATGACATGAATGCTATCTGTCATGTCAAAGCCATTCCTCAATACAAAAAGGAAGATAAAAAAGAATTCAGAAAAGACATTGAAGATCTCCTGAACAAGAGATTAATTCAACCTTCCACTAGCCCTCATCATGCTCTAGCATTCTACATGAGAAATCATGCAGAAAACCTTAGAGGAAAAGCTAGAATGGTGATTGACTACATAGATGTCAACAAGAAGACCGTCAAAGACGGTTATCAAATTGCTCAAGTAAGAGTACTGATCAACCAGCTCAGAGGAGCTAAAGTCTTTTCAAAATTCGATGCAAAGTCGGGATTTTGGCAAGTCAGGATGCATCCTAAGAGTATTCCTCTCACTGCATTTGGAACACCACAAGGTCATTACGAGTGGTTCGAAATGCCTTTTGGTTTGAAGCAAGCCCCTTCAATATTTCAAAGAAAGATGGACAACATCTTCAAGCATGTGGCTGAATTTTGCGTCATCTATATTGATGACATCCTTGTCTTCTCCAAAAACAGAGAAGAACACATGAAACACCTCTATAAGGTTGTAAAGCTGATAGTTCAGCATGGAATTATCCTAGGAGAAAAGAAAATCTTCTTTATTCTCGATGAAGTTAATTTCCTAGGAATAAATATAAAAAATAGAGTAATAAAACTCCAACCTCATATCATTGAGAAGATCTGGAAGTTCCCAGATAGAATTCCTGATGCTAAGAGTCTAGAGAGATTCTTAGGAGTCATAAATTATGGAGAGATTTCATTCCCAAAATATCAGGATTAATAGCAATGTTATCTCCTAAAACAAGTTCCAAGAGAAAATGGAACTTCACAGAAGATGATGAAAAATTGTGAAGCAGATAAAAAATCTCTGCAAAAACCTCCCTCCTCTACAACAACCAGAGAAAAATGATGAAATTATCCTCCAAACAGATGCGAGTGATAATTACTGGTCCGGTGTTGTTCTGGCAAAAACGCCTGGAACTAACATTGAAAAGATCTGCAAATTTTGTAGCGGCAAGTTCAGCCCTGCAGAACTAAATTATCCCACAGGGGAAAATGAAGTTTTAGCTGTCAAGAAAACAATCTTAAATTCTCCAGCTTTTCTTGGAAAACCCTTTACTGTTCTCACCGATTGTGCCAGAGTAAAGAATTTCAAAAATTTTAAACTTGATAAAGCTGCTGATAGAGGAAGACTAGCAAATTGGCAATTGTTTCTTAACCAATATGATTATGTTGTTGAATTAATTGCAGGAAACAAGAAGTATCTTCCAGACGCCTTAACCAGAGAATTGGCAATGTTCAGCCAGAGAGATGACGACGAAGGTCGCAATCCCAGAAGCAGAAGAACTGGGAAAGAACATGAACCTGTTGAGGATCCTAAAGAAAAAATCTTCAAAAGATTCTTGCTAGGTCCTAAAGGACTAGCCATAACTGATCAATCCCAGGGTAAAGGATTGGCTAGCCCGTCTCAAACGGCAGACGATAAAGGCTCATCAAGACCGTTGATGGCTGCTGCTTTGCCAAAAAGCAGACCTACTCCAACTAGAGTTATAAATGTTTTTAATTATGAATTAAGAACCTTTGCTGATCTTGTGTTCAGAACTGGCAGGAGGCTAGCTTACCACCAAAAGGCAATTCTTGATAATCTCCTATTTGCCTTTCAAGAAAGAAACAGTGGTATTATGTTCCCAGCTCTGTTTGCCTTAGCTGAAGAACTCCATGAAAATGCTAGACCACAGCATGAAGAAAGTCATACACAGCAGAGTGCTGTTCGGAATGAAAAAATTCACTTCCTCGAAGATCTAGAAAGTGCTAGGGTTCCTATCATAGCACTAAAAGAATCAGATTGGTTTGAATTCCATAATCTGATAGGAAGTCATAATTCTGAAGACCGTATTCCTCCAAATCTCTTCATTATTGCTGGACCTTATGTTGGAAGATACTTAGTTAATGTTCAGAGTGAACATCCTCAAGAACACAAGCTTTGGCATGTTGAAAATGGTTTTGTCCATAATCTGTGGACCAAAACAAATGATGATCTCAAAGGCCTGCCCCCTATCATTGTCAACACAGTCAAAAATGTCAGAAAAAATGACTGCATGCTTAGACTGAAGTTCAGATCTACTCCACCAGAATGGATTCAGAAGGCAAATGGTGAAGTTGACTACATTTCTCCCTATCATTATGTGAGAATTATTCAAAGAAGCTATCTTCAACCCGCTTGTGTTGGATATAACGGCCATCCAAATTCAAGCATTCCATGGATGAAGGCCATGGCTCTAGAATACATCAAAAAGATCATCTCTGAAGATACAAAAAATACCTTCCTAGGAGCAGGAGAGAAAACCATTATTACTGCTTACGATCACCCTGACGTAGTCAGCAGTGACCTCTTCCTATCTCTCACAAGAAAGGAGATAGACTCGACACTGGCATGCTTACAGTGGGTTGAAAGGCTTGAAATAGACAACCACTACAGGATGTATGTTGATACAGACGTCGAAGACAATGCAACAACTGCTCGAATGACCCAGGCAGACAACGACTCCTTTGTCCTTGGCCACAATTCAGAAACAGACGAGAACATGTGAATCTTCAGGTGTAGAAAGCACCGAAAGTACTTTTGGACTTTTCCTAAAAGCTACTTTTGCTTTTCAAAAAAAAGAAAGGTGAAAAACATTTCACCTAATGGAATCTGCTTTTCCTCGTCCGACTTCCACCAGCAGGAGCACTCAGGAAAGCAGGAAATCACGGAGTGGTTCTGTACATTTTTGTGTTTTGAATTCTAGTTTGAGTTCCACTCCCTATATAAGGAGCTTTAGTTTCATTTGTAAGGCATCGAAAAATCCCCGCACCACAAAACCTTCCACCATCTGTAAAATAGCTTAAGAACTTGAGCAGAAGAGTCTTCTCTCAATAAGAATGCCATAGTAGCAGTGTGGACTTTCTTTCCTGTCTAGTGTGAAGTGTGCTTCTATTACAAGTAAGTAACTGTAATCATTCTCATGGATAGCTAAACAGCTAAAAAGCTGTTTACCTGAGAATGAGGCTCTGAATTCTTGGCTTGTAATTATGTTTAAATAAATATTTTTAGTGTGCTCATCCACTTCATCACGTCTTATAATTTACAAATTATATGTTGTTGTTGATTATGTTCTGCCTTTATCCTATATTACTTGTAAGTTCAGATTTTCTGTTTCTTAGGAAGATTTGCCTCAGCTTAAGATAAGAACAAGCATCAGTGATTCCGCCTGTTAAAGTAACCGTTAGGCAGGGAGCCGTTAGGTTAAAACTTGGGCATGTTGAAGGCTAGTTTTGTTTTTTTTTTTCAGGAGTTTGAACAGGTTTTTCAAAAGAAAAAGTGATTTTGGACCCAAAAGTCAGCATATGATATCTTTGGCACTACCTTAAAAAGAACTACCCTTAAGAGTCTTTTCCCCTAAAGTTTGTGTATTTGGGCAAAATACCAACTTGGTTGATTGATTGGGCAAAATACTTCATAATTTTGGGCAAACGGGCTTGACCCCAAAAAGTAATTTATTTATCAGAAGTTAATTTATTTGTCACTTTCCACTTTCACAAGTTACTAAATGAAACCGTTGGTACAGAAAAGCAGACCAACAGAAATATTTAATGGAAAAGGCAATGTGCCAAGGTTAGAAATGCCATTTTGTGCGGAATGAAAGTTAGTTGCAATCCCAAATAGGCCAACGGACCCGTCACCCATGGCTGCAATGCTTCAGCTGAGTCCTCTGCTCTCAGCCACCCCAACTAACCAAAACGAAGCACCTTCCAAAGCTTTCCACTTGTTCCTTGAAGAAGAAGAAATAAAGGGTGTATTGTGTTGGCGTGAGTCATGCCATGTAATTAGGATTGTGAATTTTGTGTTTTATTAGGATTATTCTTTTGTAATTAGTTTCCTAATAGGTCTTGTAATTAGTTTCCTAATAGGTCTTGATGTATCTTGTATATATACTCAGTTCTTGGAGAAGGTAAATCATATCAGAAAATTTTCAGTCTCTTATTCCTTTGTTTTGTTTGACTTGGTATCAGAGCCGAGATCCATTCGGACTCGGTTTGTTCTTTCCGCTATGAATATAGGGTTCTTTTGATTCAGTCCTTTTTGATTTGGTTGAATTGGTTCTTTTGGTCGGTTGATTCTCTTGCCTTGGTTCTTCTTGTCGAATTGGTTCTTTTGCTTCTACAAGTTGATTTCATCCTTTGTTTTAGGGTCTGAAAAAAAAAAAAAAAAAAGAGATGGTGGATTTGACTCTTACCGACGGGAATACTGGAGGATCTCAGAATGGAGGGGTGAACTCTGTGGCCCGTGAGGTTGTGATTGTTCAGAATGTGACAGGTAATTCAAGTTTTGGTGTAAAGCTCGATGGCACCAATTATCAGTTATGGCAGAGGCTTATGAAGATCCATATTCAAGGGATTGGAAAGTGGAGTTATGTTACCGGTAGTGCAGCAAGACCTGCTGTAGGACCAAAAGCCGATGAATGGGATACGGCAAATACTAATGTGATGGGAATTCTTCTCAAGGCTATGACTCCGGAGGTAATGAGATTATTTGCTAACTATGATTCTCCCAAAGCAATTTGGGATTCTGTTGCTGCTACATATTATGATGGGAGTGACTTTGCTCGTGTTCATGAATTGAATGTCAAAGCTTTCAAAATAACTCAGAGTGGATAGCCTGTTGCAACCTATTATGCGAATTTGAAGACAATTTGGCAGGAGCTTGATCAGAGAAACCCTAATCTTATGACTTGTGAAGTTGATATTAATTCCTATCGGACTGAGCAGGACAAGATGCGTGTCCATATTTTTCTTGCTGGCTTGGACCCTCACTTTGAAGGGGCAAAGAATGAGTTATTGCGTCTTGCAACTCCACCTACATTGGAACAAGCTTTTGCCTATATCCGAAGAGATGAAGGTAATAAGGCTGCCGCTCAAAACCTTCATACTGAAATTTCTGGTTTAGCAATCCATGCTACACCTCCACCTCCACCTCAACCTCAGATTGGAAATTCTACCCTAGTTCCATCTCAGAGTCAGTATCAGCCACAGAATCAGGGATATCAGCAGAACCAGAATTATAATCAAATGGCTTGCAACTATTGCAAGGAAGTTGGCCATTTCAAGAATCAATGTCCTAAGCTGCGAAGGTTTAATTACAACAACTCTGGTTGGAGAGGAGACAATAATACTGGAGGACATGAAGGACGTGGTGGTGGTCAAAGAGGCAAAGTGGCAGTCCAATTGGTGCCAGAACCTGACTTCTACAGCATTACAGGGCAAGATCCCTCACAGGGTAATGTTTCCTTGACTAAGGGAAGTCGAGGTAAAATTGGTGTTGCTTTACATGTTTCTGACTTTACTGGTAGTGATACATGGATAATTGATTTTGGTGCGTCTGACCATATGACCTATGATAAGTCCTTCTTTATGTCTATGTCATCCCCTTCTATATCCCATGTTTCTAATGCGAATGGTGCGTCTTTTCCAGTCTTAGGTATTGGGTCTGTTCAGGTTACACCATCCATTGTATTGCATGATGTGCTTTATGTACCCTCATTGTCTCATCATCTTTTGTCTGTATCCCAGTTGGGGTCACAAAATAAATGCTCTGTAACTTTTTATCCAATGTATGTTATTTTTCAGAATCTGTGCACCAGGGTGATCATGGGCAAGGGAGACCTGAGGGGGAGACTGTTTCACTTGGATTGCATGTACGCAGAGCCAACACAAGCACCAGAACAGCCTTTAGCCCTGACATTGAATTCTGACAGATTAAGTGAGCTATGGTTGTGGTATAGGCGTTTGGGTCATCCATCTTTTAGAGTTATGAAGAAGTCCATGCCTTCATTGTTTCTGGGAGTTAGTGAGTCTAGCCTGCATTGTGAAACTTGTGCTTTGGCTAAGAGTCATAGGTCTAGTTATTCTTCGAGTTTTCATTCTAGTACTGTGCCTTTTGAGTTAATTCATTCAGATGTATGGGGTCCTTCTAAAAATTCTACCATTTCTGGAATGCGATATTTTGTGTTATTCATTGATGACTTTACTCGATTATCCTGGGTGGTTTTACTTAAGTCCAAAGATTATGTTTTCTCTGCTTTTACAGCATTCCATAAGCTTGTTCGTACTCAATATGATGCTCATGTTAAGGTCTTTCGTTCCGATAATGGGGGTGAGTTTGTCAATCATTCTTTTCATGAATATTTCCAACACCATGGCATCATACATCAAACTTCATGCCCACAGACACCTGAGCAAAATGGGGTGTTTGAATGGAAAAATTGTCATCTTCTAGACATGGCTCGGTCTCTTCTACTTAGTACCAACATGCCTAAGTATCTTTGGGGAGAGGCCGTATTGTGTGCTTCTCATCTAATCAATCGGCTTCCGTCTGTCCCTCTTCAAGGTCGTGTCCCACTTGAGGTCCTGTCTAACTATGTTTCTATTCCATCTTCTAATACTCTTCCTGCTCGTGTCTTTGGTTGTATTGCTTATGTTCATCTATATAAGAATCAGAGGTCAAAGTTGGATGCTAGAGCCCTTAAGTGTGTGTTTGTGGGGTATGGTTCTCATCAGAAAGGTTACAAATGTTATCATCCTCAATCCCAGAAGTTTTATGTCACCATGGATGTTACGTTCAGTGAAGATGCATGTTATTTTTTGCCTCCTGTGACTCCTCGTCAGGGGGAGAAGTCTTGTTATTATGAAGATTTTTTTAGTGGGCAAGATGGGAGACTAGCATCCGAGTTCTCAAGGCTGGAGTGTTTTGGAACGGAACTTGAAAAAGAGGACAGCAGCCCACCGAATGGAGAAGAGAATTTGGGTAATCAGCTACTAACCAGTCTACCGGATCAGTCTGACCGGTCGGCTGAAGAGGAAGTTTCTGATTCTGTTTCTGATGAAATTCCTGATGTCACCAATGCCATTTTGAATAGTTATTCTGTCTCTCCCTCTCCTTCAGTGGTCTCGCCTGCTCAATCATCACCCGAGGTATGTTCTAATCCTTCTTTATCTAATACTCCTTCTGTGTCAACTAGTGTTCCTTCTTCTGTGTCAGATATTGTTCCCACCAAAACTCTGCCTAGTAGTTCCACCCGTGGTCAACCCTCGAAGCACTATGAACCTACTCTAAATGCCAAAGCTAAATACCCCGTTGCTAATTATGTGTCGACCCATAGGCTGTCTAAACCGTATGTAGCCTTTATCAATCAATTATCTTCTGTGTCTCTCCCTAGTAAAGTGCAGGATGCAATGAGGGATGAGAAGTGGATGCAAGCAATGACAGTCGAAATGGATGCTCTTGAGAAGAATTGTACGTGGGAGCTAGTATCATTACCACCCGGGAAGAAGACAGTTGGTTGTTGGTGGGTGTATACTATGAAACACAATTCAGATGGATCTGTGGACAGGTACAAGGCAAGACTAGTGGCTAAAGGCTATACTCAGAAGTATGGAGTGGATTATGATGAGACATTTGCAACAGTGGCCAAAATTAACACAATTCGGGTACTTCTTTCATTAGCTGCTAATCTTGATTGGCCTTTACAACAGTTTGATGTTAAGAATGCATTCTTGCATGGTGATTTACATGAAGAGGTTTATATGGATTTGCCTCCTGGATATGGTACTTCTACTGGAGAGCAGGTGGTGTGCATATTGAAAAAATCCCTTTATGGTTTGAAGCAGTCTCCCAGAGCTTGGTTTGGCAGGTTCACCAAGTTCATGAAGAAAATTGGCTACCGGCAAAGCAATTCAGATCACATCTTGTTCCTTAAACATCGGTGTGGTAAAGTGACTGCCTTGATTATTTATGTTGATGACATGGTTGTGACAGGTGATGACTTTGAGGAGATTCAAAGGTTACAAGGTCAGTTATCTTTAGAATTTGAGATGAAAGATTTGGGTAATTTGAAATATTTCTTGGGAATTGAAGTTGCTCGTGGGAAGGATTGTATTATGTTGAGTCAGAGGAAGTATGTTCTAGACTTGCTGGCAGAAACAGGTATGCTTTACTGTCAACCTGTTGATACTCCTATTGAGCAAAACCATCGGTTAGCAGAGTACTTGGATCAAGTACCTACAAATAAAGCAAGATACCAGAGGTTAGTTGGCCGGTTGATTTATTTGTCCCACACTAGACCAGATTTAGCCTATGCTGTTAGTGTGGTGAGTCAGTTTATGCATAATCCCAGTAAGACTCATATGGATGCTGTATTTCGTATTTTGCGGTATTTAAAGTCTGCTCCAGGGAAGGGATTACTCTTTTCAAAACACAGTCACTTGGATGTTTCCGGGTACACAGACGCAGACTGGCCAGGTAATATTACAGATCGCAGGTCTACGTCGGGCTACTTCACATTTGTGGGTGGTAACTTGGTTACTTGGAAGAGCAAGAAACAAAAGGTGGTGGCTCATTCTAGTGTAGAAGCAGAGTATAGAGGAATGGCCCGAGGACTTTGTGAGTTGTTGTGGTTGAGAAATTTGTTGAGGGATTTGGGGTTCAGGCAGGAAAAGGCTATGCCGCTTTATTGTGATAATAAGGCTGCAATTGAAATTGCTCACAATCCTGTTCAGCATGATCGCACGAAGCATGTGGAGGTAGATCGACACTTCATTAAAGAGAAGCTGGATGGACAGATCATTATGTTTCCCTTCGTTCCTACTGAAGAACAATTGGCGGATATTCTTACAAAGGCTCTCTCGAGTAAAGCCTTCTATGACTCACTTGACAAGTTGGGCATCCATGATCTGAAGCACCAACTTGAGGGGGAGTGTTGGCGTGAGTCATGCCATGTAATTAGGATTGTGAATTTTGTGTTTTATTAGGATTATTCTTTTGTAATTAGTTTCCTAATAGGTCTTGTAATTAGTTTCCTAATAGGTCTTGATGTATCTTGTATATATACTCCGTTCTTGGAGAAGGTAAATCATATCAGAAAATTTTCAGTCTCTTATTCCTTTGTTTTGTTTAACTTATTGTTCATGGTACAATTTTCTGATGAGCGGTTGTTACTCAAGTGCTGGGCTTAGTGACGAGGCTATTGGGCTCGAAGATTATGGCTTTCTGTTGATGGGCTCAGCTCCATAGGTGGCTTGTGAAGATGGGTTGGAGGAAGATGTGTTTATTGGGGATTCTTTGATTCATTTCTGTGCAGGAGTGTGGGGATTTAGATTATGCCCAGAAGGTGTTTGATGAAATGCTTGAGAAAAATACTGTGTCGTGGACTAGTTTGATTTGTGGTCATGGACTCATGGTAGGAGGAATATGCCAAAGGAGGCTGTTTTTTTTGTTTTCGAGAGGGTGGCTACCGGGATTAAGCCCAATTTGGTGACGATGGTGTGCGTCATTTCTGCTTGTGCAAAGTTGAAGGATGCTTCGTTGAGTGAGAGGGTGTGTGCTTACATTGGGGAGTCTAGACTCAAGAGTAATATGCTTATGGTGAATTCAAATAAACATCATTGATATGTTTATGAAACGTGGAGCTACTGATGCTGCACAGTGGCTTTTTGATGAATGTGTGGTAAAAAAACTTGGTTCTTTACAAAACTATTTTGTCAAATTATGTGTGCCAGGGACTGGCTAGGGAAGCAGTTTCGGTGATGGGTGAAATGCTACAACATGGCCTAAGACCCTACACAGTTATCTGCAATTTCAGCTTTTGCACAACTAAGTGATTCTCTCTCTGGAAAGTGTTGCCATGGTTATGTTCTAAGGAATGGACTAGAAGGTTGGGATACCATTTGTAATGCCATGATTGACATGTACATGAAGTGTGGCCAACAAGTGATGGCCTGCAGAATTTTTTTACATTATGTCGAATGAGACTGTAGTATCATGGAACTCATTGATATCTGGTTTCATAAGAAGTGGTGATGTGAAGTGACTGAAGTCAGCTTGGAAAGTGTTCAATGAGATGCCAAAGAGTGATCTTGTCTCTTGGAACACTATGATTGGTGTTCTGGTCCAAGAGAGCAAGTTTGGGGAAGCAATTGAACTTTTCCGGGTGACCATGGTGGAGGTTGCATCTACCTGCGGATATCTAGGAGCTCCTGATCTTGGAAAGTTGACTCATGCTTATATCCAAAAAAAAATTTAAAAACACAATTAACTGTGATATGCGGCTTGGGACAGCAGCCATCGGAGCAATGGCCCTGGAAGGAAATGGAGAACGAGCTCTAGAGCTTTTCGATGACATTCTTAACCAAGGGGTAAAACCAGATGAAGTAGTCTTTGTGGCAGTACTAACAGCATGCAGCAATGTTGGTCTTTTGGAACATGGACGGAACATTTCATGTCAATGCAGTTGGTCCATGGCATTTCCCCTCATATTGTTCATTACGGTTGCATGGTCGATCTACTAGGCCGAGCCGGGCTCTTGGAAGAAGCGGTTGATCTGATAAAGTGCATGCCAATGGAGCCTAATGATGTCATTTTGGGGTTGTCTCTTGGCTGCGTGTCAAACCCACAAAAACATCGAAATGGCAGCATCTGCAGCTGAACAGATATCAATATTGACAGAGAAGATCGAGCCACATTGCGTCGATGTTGCAAGAAATAAACAGCATACTCAGAGATGGTAGTCACGTTCCTGATTTGGACTATGTCCTGCTTAATGTTGATGAGAGGGAGAATGAGGGACTTGCTATTCACCAACCTTACCCCATCCCACTTCAGAGTTCCGACAAGAATGCCATGCATTTAGATGTATTCTTTCAGAGACAGAGAGATTTGAAGCTGAGACTTGAAAAGAATGTTTAGACTTCAAGCTTCAAAGTGCAAGAAGGTTTGGCGTTTCTCTTTGTTCTCAGATTTTTCAGGTTGATATTTGTTGGTTTTTCTAGCTTTTAGTTCATAGTGGTTAGTAGTTGGAATTAGCACAATGGTAGTCGCATCAACCAATCAGCATATATGGATGGCATCGGGGGCTACCATACTGGCACCTTAAGAAATAGGAGCAAGTACCTCTAGTTATGTTAGGAAAGAACAAGAGTCGGATGATGCTATATCCAGTTAAGAGGTAGAAATCAGCAATGAACTTTGGCCTCCTTGAGGGCTATCTATTTCCCATTCAGTGTGCGTTTGGCCATTCGCTTTTGGTTTTTGAGTTACTTCTTAATTGTTAATAAAATGATTCAGCAAACGCAGAGGATCTGATAGTCAGAGTATGCCGTATGCGTTCTCATTGCCAAAAGTGAATTGGTCCCACCGTTTTCGGAGAAAATTGATGATCAGGTAAGGAAGTGATTTGCCATCAGAAGAGTGCCGCTGGGAAAGGGTGCAGAATTTTCCAAGATCTTTCCTAGTCTCCCAAGTCGTCATCTCCGGGTAAAGAAAAAGAAAAAGGAAAAAGGGGTCGTCCAAGTCATAAGATGACCATATGATTATAATACGGCATGAAACTATATGATTATAATTCTTTCTTCTCCATAGTCACTACATTTTAAAATATATTTTCATTTTTTAATCAACACCAGATAATTTCCTTGTTCCATCAAAGCATCAAAGTAATAATTGTCCAAGTCTTCCAAGTCATCGCCTCTGAGAAAAGAAAGAGAAAAAAAGACTTCCAAATCCAATTCAAAAAGAAAAAGTGAAAGAAGAAGCTAACTGGCAAGTGCCCCTCGCCTCGTTTAGTCATTTTCAACCTCACATTCACATTGCAGCAGGCACTAAGAAACTATCTATTTGAGAGTCGATAGTTTAGATCTACAATGCAAAAGCATTCTAGGAAGGCAGATAAATAGGAAGGCAACATTCAACAGAAAGAAAAATATGGCTTCTCTGACCAATGAAGCAGCCAGTTCTTCAACTGACCAAAAGCATTACACATCGAGGTCTTCCTGAGTTTTCGACGTGAGGATACACGCTTTAATTTTACAGATCATTTGTATACTGCTTTGTGTCAGAGGGGAATTGAGACCTTCAGAGATGCTGATAAGCTTAGAAGAGGAGAAGAAATATCAGCGGCACTTCTCAAAGCAATTGAGGAGTCCAGAGTTACAATCATTGTCTTCTCTCAAAACTATGCCTCCTCAAGGTGGTGTTTGGATGAACTCGTCAAGATACTTGAATGCAGAAAATCAAAAGGACAAAAGGTTATATCAGTTTTCTACAAGGTGGATCCCTCACATGTACGACACCAAACAGGTGCTTTCGGTGACGCATTTGCCACGCTTGATCAATTCAAATACAGGGATAGCATGGACAAATGGAGGGAAGCTCTTTCAGATGCTGCAAATTTGTCTGGATGGCCTTACGAGGAAGACCAGTATGTTTTCAACCCAACCCCACTAGCTAGTTGATAAAATATTTTGTTGAAGACGTGCAGCTTTAAACCATTAGTCTTCTACTTTATTTGATTTCGTATACACACTTTTAAATTCGTAGGTCCGAAGCTGAATTTATCCAGGAGATTGTTGGGGACTTGTCCGCCCGAATAGTAAACCCTTCATGTGTGTTGCCAGTAGCTGCACATCCAATTGGAATAGAGTCTTGTAGACAAGATGTCAAAAGACTTTTAGGTGGCGAGGAAAATATTGTCCACATAGTAGGCATATGGGGGCCTGGTGGAATAGGGAATACCACAATTGCGAAAGATTTGTTTAATTCAATTCGGCATAAGTTTGAAAGTAGCTGTTTCTTGACAGATCTTAGGTCAAATGGCCTAGCCCAACTACAAGAGACACTTTTGTTTGATATTTTAAATGACTTAACTTTGAAGGTGCGCAATGTTGATAAAGGAGTTGGTTTGATAAAGACAAGGATGCAAAATAAAAAAGTTCTATTAGTCTTTGATGACGTGAGTCATTCTAGCCAATTACAAAACTTAATTCCATCCCTTGATTGTTTTGGGCTGGGCAGTAGAATTATCATAACAACAAGAGATAAACGTTTGCTAACTGCTCATCAAGTTGATGAAGTATACGAGGTCAAAATGTTAGATTATGATCAAGCTTTAGAGTTGTTTAGCTTGAATGCATTCAAAAGAAATGGACCTCCAAGCGATTATTTGAAACTTGCACGATGTGCTATACATTATGCCCAGGGCCTTCCATTAGCTTTGATAGTTTTAGGCTCTTATCTATTTGGTAGAAGCATAGAGGAGTGGGAAGCTACAATAGGTTGTTGTAAAGCAGGTCCTTTGACGGAGATACAGGATGTTCTCAGACTAAGTTATGATGCTCTAGGACCAGATTTAAAAGAACTATTTCTTGATATCGCTTGCTTCTTTAAAGGTGAGCAAGTAGACCGTGTGAAACCAATACTAGAAGCTTGCTACGACCTCAAATCGGTGAGTGGTATTCCACAACTCGAAGAAAAGGCCTTAATAAGAATTGACAAAGATGCTTGGAGTGGTTGTAGGATTTGGATGCATGACTTGATAGAAGATATGGGTAAAGACATAGTGCATCAGGAGTCACCTGTTGAGCCCGGAAAACACAGCAGAGTGTGGAAAAGAGAAGATGTGGACCACATTTTAACAAATAATACAGTGAGTAAGAATATGTTTCGATAAAAATTATATTATATATGATCGTTTCAAATAGAAACAGTACTTATGCTTTCAATAAAAATTGCTTATGTTAATATAATTATTTTCTTTTACCTTAGGGAATGAATACAGTTTTAGGCATCCAGGTCCTGCGGTGTGAACGATCATCAACAATATCTTTGAATGCTAAAAGCTTCTTAGAGATGAAGAATCTTAGATATATTTCTATGGGCAAGGACCTGGAATATGAATCCTTTTCTGGAGACATCGATTATCTCTCCAACCAGTTGAGGTGGCTTGATTGGCCTGATAGTCCATTGCAATCTTTTCCATCTGATTTTTATGCAAACAAACTTGTAAAGCTCAGTATTCCTAACACCCTCAGAATCACACGACTATGGGAGAGACGTAAGGTATTTAATTTAATAATCCATTTTATTTCAAGGCTTTTTTAATTAAAAAATAAGTAATAGGCAATTGTGTCGTAAATTACTGCCTTCAGTTGGTTGATCTTTTCTTTTTTCTTTTGCCATACAGAATTTTTCATGTTTAACATGTATGAATTTAAAGGGTTGTGAATCCCTAATAGAACTCCCATACTTAAGTGAAATCCCCAACTTGAAAGAGTTTGATCTATCTGAGTGTACCCGTTTAGTTGAGGTTCCAGATTCCCTTGGACTGCTTGATAAGCTTGTTACCTTGAATGTTGACAACTGCGAGAACTTTATAAGGTTTCCAAGAAAAATCAACTTTGAATCTGCAGAAACAGTTTCTATTAGCTATTGTAAGCTGGAGGAATTTTCAGAAGTTGGGAAGGAGATGAGTTTCTTGAGAAAACTGGATTTATCAGCCACTTGCATTAAAGAATTGCATCCATCCATTACAATACTTATTGGGCTAGAATATTTGAAAGTACGGAATTGTAAAAATTTTACAACTCTGCCGTATAATTGTTGAGATATGTTTAGAGTGGTTAAGAGTTCTTGTTGGTCAAGGTTTGTTTTGTTCAGTCAAATAAACTCCTATATTTTAGGAGGGTTAGAGAGTCAGTCAAGTTTGTTGAGTTTGTTTCTAGTTAGACCGAGTCCTCAGCTAGTTCACCACAATCTCAGGGTTGCTGAGACGTGGTTTTAACTTTTTGAATTCCCTGTATTTCTAGTGGCTATATAAAGCCAGTACATTGATGTTAATAATGGGTGAGATCATTCAGCTGAGCTGTGAGCTTGTGATTTTCTAATATTCTGGTATCAGAGCCCCGAAAGGGCCTGAGTGTGAGAGAGATTAAACACTTTGTGTGTGTGGGAGAAGAAGGAGTGTGAGAGTGAAAACAGAGAGAGTGTGTGTGAAGAAGCCAACTCCGAGAAGATGGCCAGTTAAGGATCGAATTTGCTAAGCCTTCCCAAGTTTGACGGTGACTATGATTACTGGAGTATGCTCATGGAGAACCTCCTCAGAT
>BDJD01002310.1:246486-264050 GCA_002564525.1 Rosa multiflora | reverse complement strand
GTTTCCTGATGACTGGAGGATGGCTGTGTTGACTTAATTGGAGTTGCTGGAGGCGGTGGGGTTTCTCCATATGTAAGGAATTCCGCCTGGGCATGGATGACCGCCTCACTCATGACGTGGTCATATACTGAATTAGGATGATTGTAGTTGAGGTGATAGAGGAATGGCCCTTTGAGGAGTCCCTGCTTGAAGGCCGCTAATGCCATTGTTTTATCTAGGTCACGGCACTGAGACGCTGCCGCCCGCCACCTTGTGACGAAGGCCTTTAGTGATTCGTCCGCCCCTTGCTTGACGCCGAACAGCTGACTTGTGTTGTGATGTCCGGCAGACAATAGGATGAACCGAGAGAGGAAGGCGTGTGATAGTGCGTGGAATGAGTCAATGGACCCTGGCGGACACTCTAAAAGCCAGCTCATCGCCTCACCGTCCAATGTTTCGCTGAACAAGTGGCACAGGGTGGCGTCGTCAAATCCCTTGTTGTTGGTGACTTTTTTGAAGGTGTCCATGTGGACGAAGGGATCAGACATTCCGCCGTAATGCGACATCTTCGGGGTTTTTGCATACGCTGGTCTGATAGCTTGCAGAATCGCAGCGGTGAAGGCCCCAGGTCTGGAAGCGAAAAATGGGTTCTGAGTTGGCGCTGGGGCGCCCGACTCCGCCCGGATCAACCTCTGCTCCAGTTGTTGCATCCTTTCCAATATCTGGGTGGTTGCATCGCCGGCGAAATCAGCCCTAAACCCTAAACCTCTGTGCAGGCGGATTGCCTTCAGTCCTCACCCTAGCTTCCGAGCGATTGGTGTGTGGCAGTGATTCCGCCTCCTGCTCTAGCATTAGTTGGGGGATGGGCGGTGGTCCCATCCCCAATAACTCAGGTGGTTCCAGCGGTACTAGCATCTGTATGGCTGGCTCTGGTATCAATGTGCCAGCGCCGGGTCGACTACGCCTGGTGCTATGTGACTGTTCGCTTTGCGCTGGATTGGCGGTAGCTCCCAGCGTCCTCTTCAGTTCATCAAAACGTGACATCAGCGTAGCCAACTGTCTCTGGGCCTCAGCCTTCTCCTTACTCTCCTCCTCGCGTTCTCTGTTTGCCTTATGAAGATCCGCCAGTGCCAGCTTGTACATAGTGATGAGATCTTGGCCCGGCGGGCGGCTGCTGCTTGGATTTGCCTCGACGCCGGGGTTGGCCGGGGTTATGAATAGTGCGCGGTTAACGCCTACCGCTGGGTCGGAGGGTTGGGGGATGGCGGAATGGTCTGCCTGCTCTTCAGCGTTTCCCCCGCTACCGTTAGTCATGGTGATTGTGGTGGGATGACTTTTTGTTCAAGGGTTCCCACAGACGGCGCCAATGTTGATGTCTAAAAGTTCGGCGGTAGCTGAACCTTTGTTAACGCTGATCCGGTGGGCGGACCGGTACTCATGATGCTATCATAGCTTCCGCTACCTGTCAAGTAAAATACAAAGGGGTGTCAGAGGGAGACCGCGCTGGGCGGTCTTCAACTCTCCGATGCCTAAGTTAGTCGATGTATTTATGTTGACAAAGTATTAGTAGGTAAGTATTGAATGCGTCCTTAATGAGGAGAGAGGAGAGAACCTTTTATAGGTGAGGAATAGGAGGTTCTTCTCTTTGTTTTCGATGTGGGACTGAGGTGTTTCAGTTCCCAGCTCTGGGGAGCTATTGATGCCATTTTGGCACGGCGCGTGGCGGCGCGTCGATGGTGATCTGAGGGTGATCCGACGCTGAGTTGTAGCCCGCCTGGCGGTGTACCTGTATGTCATTCCTTTGGTTGGAATTAGTATCTTTGGAGGTGCAATGAGCGTGGCCCATTATAGCTAATTATGCTTGCAAATGCACATGTATGTACACTTACTCACAGAAAAGAAGATACCAAAGTTCTTTTGGCTGGAAGCTGTGAGATGGACAGTCCATGTTCTTAACAGAAGTCCTACGGTAGCCGTGAAGAACAAGACACCGGAAGAGAGCTGGAGTGGTGTGAAGCCCAATGTTGATTATTTCAGAGTGTTTGGATGCATAGGTCATGTGCATGTTTCGGATGTCAAGAGAACAAAACTTGAAAACAAAAGCTTCAAAGCCATTTTGCTCGGTGTTAGTGAAGAGTCCAAGGCTTATAGGCTCTTCGATCCTATCGCAAAGAAGGTAGTAATCCGTAGAGATGTCGTGTTTGATGAGGGCAGCTGTTGGGATTGGAGTGAAAGAGAAACTGATCTGGAAGTGTTTACTTGGGGCGAGAATGAAGAGCAAGAAAGTGCAGCAGAAGATGAAGGTGACAGTGAAGCAGATGAAGAACAAAACGAAACTGAAGCTGACAGTAATGAAGCAAATTCTAATAGCAGCAATATTTGTGAAAGTTCACCAGAAGAAGCAACTGAAGAAAGAAGAGTTACAAGACTTCCAATATGGATGAGAGACTATGAAAGTGGGGAAGGTTTGTCTGAAGAAGAAGAATTACAGAACTTTGCTATGTTTGTTGCTAATGAGGATCCTACAAGTAATGAAGAGGCTACATTGAGTCTTAAATGGAGAAAAGCTATGGATGTGGAAATTGCAACCATAGTGAAAAACAAAACGTGGGAGCTAGTGGACTTACCTATGGGAGCAAAGAAGATTGGTGTGAAATGGGTATATAAAACAAAGCTTGATGAGAATGGGAAGTTTGAAAAGTGTAAAGCACGGTTGGTGGCAAAGGGCTATGCACAAGAGCACGGAATAGATTTCAGTGAGGTGTTTGCTCCAGTGGCTCGTTGGGACATAATCAGAATGGTGCTAGCATTGGCGGCTCAAAGAGGATGGATCGTGTTTCAGCTTGATGTTAAAAGCGCCTTCTTGCATGGTGAGTTAAGTGAAGATGTTTATGTGGATCAGCCTCTTGGTTACATAAAAGAAGGTGAGGAAGACAAAGTTTATAAGCTCAAAAAGGCACTTTATGGCTTACGACAGGCACCAAGGGCATGGTATAGTAAGATTGAAGGATACTTTGTTGAGTCAGGCTTCGAGAAATGCAGCTATGAACACACACTATTTGTGAAAGTTGAAGAAAAAGGTAAGATTTTGATCGTAAGTCTTTATGTTGACGATCTTATTTTTACTGGAAATGATTGTGTTATGATTGAGAATTTTAAGAAGTCGATGATGCATAAGTTTGAAATGACGGATTTGGGAGAAATGAAATACTTTCTGGGAGTTGAGGTCAAGCAAGGAGCAGGAAGGATACATTTGTGTCAGAGTAAATATGCAAAGGAGGTGCTTGACAGATTCGGAATGACAGAGAGTAATCCCGTGAGGAATCCAATTGTGCCTGGTTCAAAATTGTCAAAAGAAGGAGGTGAAGCTGAGGTAGATGGAACTCGGTATAAGCAACTTGTTGGCAGCCTTATGTATCTGACTGCTACTAGACCAGATCTTATGTATGTAGTTTGCCTCATCAGTCGGTTTATGGCTCATCCAAAAGAAGCACATTGGGCTGCAGCTAAAAGGGTTCTACGTTATCTCAGAGGAACTGTTGATATGGGAGTATACTATAGAAGAAAAGTGCTTGATGATTTGGTGGGATTTTGTGATAGTGATTATGCTGGCAATGTTGATGATTCTCGAAGTACAACTGGTTTCGTTTTCATGTTAAGTGCTGGGGCAGTATCTTGGTCTTCACGAAAATAGCTTATTGTAACGTTGTCAACTACGGAAGCGGAGTATGTTGCTGCTGCAGGTTGTGCCTGTCAGTGTGTCTGGATGCAGAGAGTTCTTAATAATCTTAGCTATATAAGTGTAAGTGTGTTACTTTATTTTGTGACAATACTTCTACAATTAAATTAGCCAAGAATCCTGTGATTCATGGTAGGAGCAAACACATCAATGTGAGATTTCATTTCATTCGAGATCTTACAAAGGATGGTGTTGTGAAACTTGAATTCTGTGGGAGTAGTGAGCAGCTAGCGGATATATTCACAAAACCCCTGATGCTAGAAGCATTTGAAAGGCTTAGGAAAATGCTTGGAGTCGTGGCCAAAAAGGAAATAAACTGAACTGCTTTCAGCAGCTTAGTAAACTGAACTGCTCTCAGCAGCTTCAGTTTAGGGGAAGGATTGTTGAGATATGTTTGGAGTGGTTAAGAGTTCTTGTTGGTTAAGGTTTGTTTTGTTCAGTCAAATAAACTCCTATGTTTTAGGAGGGTTAGAGAGGCAGTCAAGTTTGTTGAGTTTGTTTCTAGTTAGACCGAGTCCTCAGCTAGTTCACCACAATCTCAGGGTTGTTGAGACGTGGTTTTATCTTTTTGAATTCCCTGTATTTCTAATGGCTATTTAAAGCCAGTACATTGATGTTAATAATGGGTGAGATCATTCAGCTGAGCTGTGAGCTTGTGATTTTCTAATAATAATATTTATGAGTTAAGCAATCTAAATTTTCTTGATGCGAGGGATTGCCCAAAACTTGCTACATTTCCAAAAATTCCAATAAAGATGGATTCTTTGAAATCTCTCAATCTTTCACACAGTAACATTAGAGGGTTGGATCAGTCAATTGGAAATCTCATTAGGCTTCAAGTGTTGGATCTTACGGGTTGCAAAAATCTTAAAACTTTACCGGGCAGCATTTATGAGTTGCAAAATTTACAGATGCTTTCTCTTTTTGATTGCTCAAAACTTGTCAGATTTCCTAGAAAAATCAACATTTTGAATGTCGATGGTTGCCCATTATCACTTCCCAAGCTACGTTGGTTCCATATCGGAGGATGCAGTACTTTATCAGATTGTGATTTCCTCAAGACTCTTGATTGCTGGGAAACATTAATCTGGCTTGATCTGTCAAGAAACAATTTTGTTAGTCTTCCTGCTTGCATCACCAAATTTGTCAACTTACGGCGGCTTGACTTGTACGGTTGCAATAGACTCCGGGGAATTCCGAAGCTTCCACCAAACGTTCACATTGACACAAGTGATTGTGAATTACTAGATGAGAGATTCTCGACATTGACAAATCTTGGAGATGCGCCGTCATCATGGCAACAAGGTTCTCCGAAACGACAACGCACTGCCGGACTACGAGAATTTCCGGAGCTTCTTTTGCCTTTCGAACCTCCGAAACGGCACAGCACCGCGGAAGAACCATCACTGGCATCACTGGCTGAGTTGTCATGGCTCTCTCTCACTATGGAACCAACACCAGTGAATCCTCCGAAACGACAACGCACTGCCGCCGTGGGGCAAGCATCGACGGTCCACTTTGAATATGAATTGACTATCTCCCCGGTCCCCATGTTCCCTGACCTCCACAGCTCCCATCACTCAACTACTACTCCACAGCTTCAAAACCAAGAGGAACCAACTGAGTTGTCATGGCTTTCTCTGTCCTCAGAACCAACAAAACCTCGTGGCGCAGTTAAAGGTGATCAAGACTAGTAGCTGTCTCTGTCTGTGCGACCATCCACTTGAGAACTCTGAACTCTGAACCATCCACTTCAGAGTTTAGAGAATAACATCATTTAATTGAGACAGAGAGGTTTGAAATCCCACCTGCTATTTATTATGTATAGATACTTGAAGCTTCAGAGTGTGCCAGAACTAATAAGATTTCAACATCTTTCAGGTTTGCGTATGGGGCTGTTTTGAGGCCGTCTTCATCTGCTATTTACTCATCAATCTGTAAGTTCATATATTCGTCCTTTTCTTTTAGCGCAGATCTATGTTGTATATTACTGCATTAGAATTTTATACTTTGTAACCATGTACATCATCTACAATTGAACTCTGCCCTATTTTGAGGCTGCTGCAGGCCCTCTCCAACAAGTATCTCTGTTCATCAAAACTGATCAATCTGCAAGTTCACATGTATGTCATCTTCTTAGTATCTCTTTCTTTTCCAAGTTTTCTAACTTTTGAAGCAGTAAAACTATCTCAATGGTGCCGCTGTTGTACTATATGCAAGTTTGTTTCAGATTAACAGTGTGTATTAAGGTTCATTCCATCTTAATCTTACATGTTTCAGAATCCTGTTTACTAAAATCAATTCAACATTTAAAAATACCCCACTCTAATTAATATCTCAACTCTCGTGATTTCATCCTTGTCTTGATTATTTTTAATATCTCAATTGCATCCAATTCCATGAAGAAATTCTGATCCATATCTGCTAACAATTGAATTGCTACCATTACTTTACCCTGTGCAATACCTAATCTTCTTTTAGAGCAGATGGGCAGATTTATCCTGTTTGTTACTGCATTAGAATTTGATATTCTGTTACCATGTACATCATGTACATTAATTCTGGCCTATTTTGAGGTAAGTTCAACATTTTCAGCCTAACAACTGTTACTTCAAAATTGACCAAATGGCCCTGTCACTTTACACTATAAGCACTACATAGGTTGGTTCAAATTCATGTATGCATTGGCAGTCTTAAATGTTTATAATCTATGCATTATATTTTTTGAGTAAATAGTGGCTACAGTACACAAGGCATTGACATTGATTTTAATACTCTAAAACTGTGAATATAAGAAAAAGAGAGGACAATGATTCATCTTTAAAATATGCGATGAAATCAATCAGTGGGGAACTCTGTACTTTCTCTATTTTTTCTTTCTTTCTAGATATGCTCTAAACACTCTGTATCACACTTTGATTATATGATTAAACTTTCCCGTCTCCTAGCTAGAACTCAGATGTTACAGAAACAATGAACGAATCTGTGTGATTCCTTAAGAATGCAGTTATACTAGCACATGGTATTAGAAAATGCAGAAGCATATCATCATCAAGATTCTTTCAAACTAACTATTGCTAATTAACATTACTTGCATACTGTCTACAAACTTCTTTGATAAAAACATTTCCATGATATAATAGTCATCAAAACCTCTAGGGCTTTTATGAGTTGCTTTGTATTTATTGTGGACAGATGGAATCAATGAAGGCATGGTGCTTTGGATCTGGTAGGTGCTTGAGATTGGCTACATGATGATGGGGAATAATGGTCTCAAAGCTATTTTGTAGTCCTCCACATTGTTGATGATGGAGGATCTACATGGCAGAGGCCATTGAAAGTCTATAAGAGACGTGGCAAAGAAGGTTCCAAGGCTCAAGCCTTGATCTGGCACTCAGTAGGTGATGATGTGTCAACATGGGAACTTGACTGATTTGGGGTCAGCAAGTATTTGGAAAGTTTTGGAAAGTTTTGGAAAGTTTTATGATTTCTTTTCTTATTAGGATTCGTTTTATTCTTAGGATATATTTTTAGGGAATCTTCTTATGCCTAGGGATGTTAGGATTACTTGGTCCTAATTGTTCAAGGGTTGTTTTAGCTTCTCTATATATTGAAGCCTTTGTATTCTTTTATTTTCTAATTAAGATTAATAAAACTGACAGCATTTGCTATCATTTGTTGTGTGACTCAACCCCTTCCTAGGTGTGTCTCCTAGAACCTACTGGTGTGATTCCAGTAGTTACCTTTCTGTTTTTTAGCCTACTGCAGATTAGCTCTACAGCAACCTTAGTTCTACAGTTTAAGTATTGGTCCTGCATCATTTTGGCATCAGAGCAAGGCTGATCCAATGGCTACATGATCAGGGAGAAACTTCAAAGGGCGTCTGACTGACAACCAACGAGATGGTTTGTTACTAAAGATTGTTGAGCAACTTGAATCGATGGACACTCGGAGTGAATCAATGGACACTCAGATCAGAAAGTTAGAAGATCGCGGGAAAGCTTCCGCAACTGATAAGGCAGATGAAGAAGAAGATACTATAGTTGAGGAAACCAACACTGATGACAAAGAAGAGCAGGCCCAGAACAAGCAATCTTTTGGGGATTGGGTCAAAGAATACCTCGAGTTTAGTAGTGTGCCTGACAAAGTGGATACTGCTGGAGATATTACCAAGAAAGTTAAGGTTGAAGTGCCCGATTTCGAGGGGAAAACTGACCCTACTGTGTTTTCAGATTGGCTTGCTAGAATCGAGGAGTACTTTGATTGGTATGACATGGATGATGAACGGCGAGTGAGGTTTGCTAAGATGAAACTGGTGCTCTTGGCAAAAGTATGGTGGGCTGGTGTTGAAGGTGATATTATGAGATTGGGACAGCCACCAATCAGCTCTTGGCAAGAAATGAAGGCTAAGTTGTGTGAGAAATACATGCCACCTAATTATCTTGACAAACTGTGCGATAAGCTCACTGCTCTCAAGCAAGGCAGCATGTCAGTATCTGAGTATATGCAAAAGTTTGACGAGTTAAAGACAAGGAGTCAGATTGTAGAAGACTCTAGACAAACTCTTGCAAGGTTCAAGGCTAGTTTGAGACCTGACATAAAGATGGAGATGATTCGACAACCAGTGTACAGCGTAGAACATGCTTTCCAAGTTGCTTTGGACTTGGAAGAATATTTGGGTTACACCACAGTGAGGAAATCTGGGAGTCAGGGTAATGACACAGCTCAAAGAAAATATTTTGAGGCTGCTGTTAAGACAAGGACAGGAAACCCATCATTCAATCGAGCACCAGATTCTAAACCCTCTTCTTCAAAGGCCATTGAATCAAGGGTTTGCTTCAAGTGTGGGCAACCAGGTCACATGGGATATCAATGTCCAAAGAAGAATCTGCATATTGGAATAGAGCAAGAGGCAGAACCAGAGCATGAGGCGGGAAACGATGACTTCGACTATGGGGAATACGATGCAGATGATCTCGAGGAAGAAGACCATGACACTTCCCTTTCCTCTGTCGTGAGAAGTGTGCTAGCAGCTCCTAAAACGGGGGGAGAAGACTGGAGTCGAACAGCTATTTTTCAAATGTTAGTTCGTTGTGGGGATAAAGCTCAGAAGCTAATTATTGATGGCGGTAGTTGTTTGAATGTTGTCTCAAGCTCAACGGTTGAACGCCTTAAACTTCAAGCACAACCACATCCACAACCATACAAGGTAGCTTGGATTGATAGCACCCAAATTCCAGTAACTCAACAGTGCCTTGTTTCGTTTTCTTGTGGTGACTACAGTGATTCTATTTGGTGTGATGTGGTCCCCATGAAGGTAGCTCACATTCTTCTGGGAAGGCCATGGCTGTTTGATCGGGATGTGAACCATAATGGTAAAGAAAATACATATTCTTTCCTGTTCAACAAGAAAAAGGTGGTCTTGAAGCCAATGCAAGCTGCTGAATTGGCAAAGTACAAGGGAAAGGCATCTAAAGGCATAGGAAGTAACAAGAAATCTCTGCATATTCTCACAAAGAAGAAATTTCAAGTAGAGAGTGAAGAAGCTGGGGTCATATATGCCGTAGTGGCAAAAGAAACTGCGGGAATCACCGCTGTCCCTAATTCTCCAGTTTGCCCAGAAAATCCGGAGTTAACCGAATTATTATCCAGTTTTTCAGATTTGGCTCCAGAGGAGTTGCCTAACGAGCTTCCCCCTATGCGTTCTACTCAGCATGCCATAGATTTCATTCCAGGCTCACAGTTGCCTCATCTTCCAACCTATCGCATGAACCCGAGTGAACATGCTGAACTCAAAAGGCAAGTAGATGAATTATTATCTAAGGGTTTTATTCCTGACAGTCTCAGTCCCTGCGCTGTTCCAGCTTTGTTAACACCTAAAAAGGATGGTAGTTGGCGCATGTGTATTGATAGTCGCGCTATCAACAAGATTACTATTAAGTATCGATTCCCTATTCCGCGACTCGATGACATGTTGGATATGATGGCTGGTTCAAGTCAGTTTTCGAACTCGACCTAAAAAGCGGCTACCACCAGATACGGATTAGGCCTGGAGATGAATGGAAGACTGCGTTCAAGACAAGGGATGGGTTGTATTAGTGGTTAGTGATGCCATTTGGTCTCTCCAACGCACCTAGTACGTTTATGCGGTTTATGAATCAGGTATTACAACCTTTCATTGGTCGATTCTTGGTTGTCTACTTTGACGATATCTTAATATATAGCAGAACAAGGGAGGAGCACCTCAATCACTTGGGGCAAGTTCTGAGGGTTCTTCGTCAAGAGAAGTTGTATCTAAACCTGAAGAAGTGTTCTTTCATGAGGCCAAGTGTTGTATTTCTGGGGTTTATTATCTCCTCTGCAGGTGTTGAGGTCGACCCAATTAAGGTTAAAGCAATTGTGGAGTGGCCAGTTCCTAAAACTTTGCAAGAGACTCGAAGTTTTCACGGTTTAGCAAAGTTCTACCGACGCTTCATAAGGAATTTCAGTACGGTAATGGCACCTATTACTAATTGCATGAAGGCTGGTCAGTTTCAATGGGACAAAGCAGCATCTCTAGCATTTGAGGCTATCAAGAGGAAAATGATTAAAGCTCCAGTCCTAAGCCTTCCAGACTTTACAAAAGTATTTGAGGTCACTTGTGATGCGTCTCATGTAGGAATTGGAGGTGTATTAAGTCAAGAAGGGCATCCTGTTGCGTTCTTCATTGAAAAATTGAATGAAGCTAAAATGAGATACTCCACCTACGACAAAGAATTTTATGCAGTAATCCAAGCACTTCGGTATTGGCGATACTACCTCATACCAAAAGAGTTTGTTTTATTCTCTGATCATGAGGCACTTAAGTATATCAACTCCCAAAAGAAGCTCAGTCACCGACATGGCAAGTGGGTCTCCTTTCTACAAGAGTATTCTTTTGTTATCATGCATAAATCTAGAGCTGAAAATAAGGCTACTGATGCACTCAGTCGAGTGACTTACCTTTTAGCCTCTACAGCTATTCAGGTCGTGGGGTTTGAATCGTTCAAAAGGGAATACTCAGTGTGCAAGGATTTCAGCAGCATATATGCTGACTTCGTGGCAGGGCAGGGCAGGCAATATACTGATTTTTCTCTACATGATGGGTATTTATTCAAAGGTACAAAGTTGTGCTTGCCCGACACATCTGTTAGTGAACAAGTGATCTGGGAACTGCATGGTGGTGGTGTGGCTGGTCATTTTGGCAGAGACAAGTCAATTGCCATAGTAGAAGACCGATTCTATTGGCCCAGCTTAAAACGGGATGTTGCCAAGGTTATTTCTCAGTGCAGGACCTGCCAAGTTTGTAAAGGTAGGAAGAAGAATGCTGGGTTGTATACTCTGTTACCAGTACCGCATGAACCATGGCAAGACTTGAGTATGGACTTTGTACTTGGATTACCAAGAACAATCCGAAGCAACGACTTCATTTTTGTCATCGTTGATCGTTTCTCCAAAATGGCTCACTTTGTTCCTTGTTCCAAGACTTCCGATGAGGTACACATTGCTAAGCTTTTCTTTCAAGAAGTTGTACGACTTCATCGGTTGCCTAAAACTATTGTTTCAGACCACGATGTGAAGTTTACCAGCTATTTCTGGCATACCCTATGGAAATTACTTAATACGAAGTTGCAGTTTTCCTCAGCTTTCCACCCACAAACTGACGGGCAAACAGAGGTTGTTAACTGAAGTTTGGGCGAATTGCTCCGCTGTTTAGTTCGTGATCATGGAATTAGCTGGGACTAGGTTCTCCCTATGGCTGAATTTGCCTATAACAGTTCTAAAAATCGATCCACTGGCCGTAGCCCCTTTGAGATAGTGACTGGACTACTTCCTAGAAAGCCAATTGATTTGATTCCTTTGTCACTTGAGGCACGTCCTAGTGCTAAAGCTGAGTCTTTTAGTAGTCATATTCGCAACATTCATGATGACGTTAGGCGCAAAATTGCCTTGAGCAATGAAGGCTACAAGGCACACGCTGATTTAAGGAGGAGGCTTATTGTGTTGAATGAAGGTGACGTGGTCTTGGTCAGGATCAAGCTTGAAAGATATACTCCTGGCATTTCTAAGAAACTTCATCCTAGAACTGCTGGTCCATACAAAGTTTTGAAGAAAATCAGTGATAATGCCTATGTCCTTGATTTACCTGAAGATATGGGCATCAGTAATGTTTTTAATGTTGAGGACCTCACATTGTACCTTGGTCACACTAACGATACAGATGCCACACCCATTGTTCAGTATCCACGAGCACCCTGCTCCAGAGAGACCATAGAGGATATTGTTGATCATCAGATTGTATCCACCAGAAATGGTGGATATCAAAAGTATCTCATCAAATGGCAGCATCATCCGCTTTCTTATTGTACTTGGCTTACTGATGCAGAGCTGCAGCATTTAGACCCTGATCTGTACGACCGATTTCATGCTTTTAACTCGCCGGGGTCGAGTTTTTTCAAGCCAGGGGGAGATAATGGAGGATCTACATGGCAGAGGCCATTGAAAGTCTATAAGAGACGTGGCAAAGAAGGTTCCAAGGCTCAAGCCTTGATCTGGCACTCAGTAGGTGATGATGTGTCAACATGGGAACTTGACTGATTTGGGGTCAGCAAGTATTTGGAAAGTTTTGGAAAGTTTTATGATTTCTTTTCTTATTAGGATTCGTTTTATTCTTAGGAGATATTTTTAGGGAATCTTCTTATGCCTAGGGATGTTAGGATTACTTGGTCCTAATTGTTCAAGGGTTGTTTTAGCTTCTCTATATATTGAAGCCTTTGTAGTCTTTTATTTTCATATTAAGATTAATAAAACTGACAACGTTTGCTATCCTTTGTTGTGTGACTCAACCCCTTCCTAGGTGTGACTCCTAGAACCTACTGGTGTGATTCCAGTAGTTACCTTTCTGTTTTTTAGCCTACTGCAGATTAGCTCTACAGCAACCTTAGTTCTACAGTCTACGTATTGGTCCTGCATCAGTTGATCCTCGATTGATTCCATTGTTGTAGGAGAACATTTGTGGTATCAGCTAGCTAGTAAATGCAAATTAAGGTAGTCCATGGTTCCATACAAATTGGTTGATAGGATCCATTATTAATATTTGGTTTCTGGTTCATTTTCTTAGCTTTCACTGTGTTACTATGTTGCTAGTTGATTGATATCATGTAGTTTGGTTGCTTTTCCATTTCCAGTGGGGGCTATAGACATTCCACTCTGAAAGGTTACATATTCAGGCCAAGTAGGGTACATGCTGATCCAGCTAAATTTGAAATGACTGCAAATAAGCTTGAAGGAAAGGTATATGCTATGTCCCCTTAGTTGTACTCTTGCCTATACTCTTTTCTGCTAGTACTTCTATGCTCAAGTGCCTTTATGTTATTGTCTACATTTGATCAAAACATATCATGTTCAAAGAGCATGATGTTGCATTATCCACATGGTCCATGGATTGAGCACATGGAATATGAAATTTATCACTTTAAGCAAAATCTTCCTAGTACAGGCCACAAGCATATTCAATTTTATTCTACAACAGATTATGACTTGGAAATTCATAAATATGGCCAATTATTTGTCAAACTCCTATACTGGTGGATGTTTTGGAAGCTGAAATTTTGTTAGGCACCATTGCTTTATATGGACAGTATGGGAGATTTAGTGATTTACTAGTAGCACCTTTCTATACACAAAAAAAGTTTTCTTGATTCGCACCCATGGCTGTATTTGTCTTAGCAACCAACACTGCATCCACTGACGGTGATCAATCTGTAAGTTTATATGTCATCTTCTTAGTGTCTTTTTCTTTTCAAATTCTTGTGAAGCCAATTCCATGAAGAAATTCTGATCCATGTCTGCTAATAATTGAATTGCAACCACAGTTTTACCCGGTCTACTTTTAGAGCAGACGGGAAGATCTATCTTGTCTGCCCTATTCTGAGGTGCATTTAGGGAAAGTTTTCACATTTTTAGCCTAGCAATGGCAGTCAGAAATTGTATAACCATAATTACTTTGACTTTTGTGTCTAAAGTGTGGTGTCTAATATGGCAGCTGCATCTCTAGAAACTAGAGAGAGAATCTGATCAAAAAATATCAGAACAGAGCAGTGAGCAACAAAGTGTGCGGCAGCTTTTTCTTTCAATAAAATCATCTTCTTGCATCTGTGTCTATACCATCACTTCTATATCAAATATATATTGGTGTATGTGTGTGATTGAGTGTGGGAGATAAAGATCAACTGATCTAAGAAGCTAATCAAGGCAACGTACCTGATTGGAGTTGTGAAGAGCAGTTGCATAACAAGGCAGCAAGCTTGGTTCAAAGGAGGTGAGTAATAGCTCAACCCCAACATATCTAAGGCTTAATTGAGTTCTAAAAGCCAATTTATATGCAAGTATTTGCAATCATCTAAGAATATATGCCTGTATCTTTCTGTTTTCCTTGCTTTTGTAACGCAGACTCTCACAAAAAGGAAGTAACTAGTTCATCAGAGCTGGTGTTGTATGTTGAGGTTGTTTCAAACATAGCAGTGGTTATGAAGATTAGCTTAGTAAAATCAACAGATATTCAAACAATAGCTTATTTTGTAGTGTCCTTGTACTGATTCTTCCTCAAAGAGTTTATGAGGTAGTGAGAAGGATTGAAATACCTGAATTTGAATACCAATACATTGATATCTTGGGTATCAAAATTCTGCATGTAGAAATACTGATTCATGTTTGAGAACGATCAATCTACAAAATCACCAATATATAATGTGAAGATACTATTGTAGATTGAGATCCCTGTACCGGCATTCATGTGCAGATATCTAAGTAGACCACTTAGAAGACTGGTATTCGTGCTTCTGTCAAACATATATGCATCAGTTGGGAAATGTGCTGATGTTGCAAAAGTGAGGCTACATTTAAAAGAGAGGGGATCCGGAAGGTGCCTGGATCATGTTCAACTGAAGTTAATGGAATGATCCATGACTTTACCTCTGGCGGTGATACTGATACACAGACAGATAAAGCCAGATTGCGTTGATGGTGCAAGAAATAAACAAAAGAATAAGAGATGCTGGTCATGTTCCTGATTTGGACAAATTCATACTGGTTGTTGATGAGAAGGAGAAAGAGTACTTGCTCAGTCGACATAATGAGAAGTGGCCAGTTCATCTGTCCATTATCATTCATCCGAAGTTCCTCGGTCAATATGCCAAATCCATATTATTGGAAGCAATCCCCAGCTCTACAATTTGGCCATGAAGCAGGGCGAAAAGGAAGTCGTACTTGAGCCCTTTAGTTGACTGTTAAGAGGAAAAAATATGTTATTGTTCTCTCTGGAGCAAAGAGGGAACAACTGGTTGAAATGATTTGCTTCATCATGTCAGTCCCACAAAGAAAATTCTTGCATCCACCACCTTTCGTATGTAAAAACATTTATCTTGTGCAGTTGACTACTCCCTTTAGGTGATCATTCAATCACTACACGCAGTAGATCATATTTTGTTTATAATGGTGGCCAAACTAAATCTTGGTCAATGCTTCAACTAGCATCAATGCGACATATTCAGATTCCATTTACTTTGTTAATTTATGAGTTATTTTCTTTATGTGCAAGACTTTATAGAAGATCAAACCATTCTAGTAGAGAAACAGATATTACTTCTCCAAAGCCGGCCTATTGAAAGACTTTTTCTTTAATATTCATTGTGAGATCAGATTGATCACATTCAAGCAATACAAATGGAGAAGCTTGTTTCTACTAGCTGCTAAAATGTTTGGCCCATGCCTGAGACTAGCATATTCCCACACGATGCAAGACCGGGGAAACTTAACTGGCACTCTTCCTTCATCTGACAACAATCTAGTTATTGATCTTGGTGGAGCCGTGGAGGTGGAGCAGAAGGTCATGATAGAACCCTTAGAGCAAGTGCAGCGGTTGCACTTTGCCCGGGCAAAAGCCATGAAAACCGACGTGGTGACCGGGCAAGAGCAAAATCGGGTTTGCACCGGTGAAAGTTTGCCCAGCCAAAAAATGGCTTTTCTTGACTGAGGGGAAGAAATAAGTCATTCTGTTGCCTTATTTCATGACTGGGGAAGACGGGGGAAGAAGGGGAAAGGAGGGCTGCCAGCTCGGCCGGATGATTGTCGTGAAGCGACAGCAGCAGCAGGCGGTCCAGGCTAACGCGCTGAAGGCAGCGACTGGGTCTCCAACGGTAGACGCGTGGCGCTGCAAATCCCAGGCGATTGACTACAGACGCTTGTCGTGTAGTGGATCTGCTTTAGGCCAGCAGGTGCCACGTGCTGCAGACCCGTTGGGTAATTTTGAAATTGCTGCCTAACGGTCAACAAATCTAATCCGTCCATTTCAATTAAGAAGATGATCCAACGGTAACTAATTAATAACCAGTATATATGTATGTAACGTTAATAAACGGTAACAAAACGGTAAGAAAAAAAATTCTAAAAATTTCTCTATAAATACCTAGGATTTTCTTTACATCTCACACCAAAAAAATTAGAGTTCATAGTTACACCTTCCTCCTCTTCATATAGCTCTCATTATCCATATTTTTCATTATCCACTATGGCCGAACAAATGGGAGATCAAAATGAAGATGAGGTTACCCAAGACAAAAGGAGATGGACGGATGAGGAAGATGTTCAATTGTGCAAGTCTTGGAAAGTTGTAGGCCAATGTCCTGCTGTGGGCACAAATCAGAAAAAAAATGACTTATGGTTGCGCGTGAAGCGACACTTTGACGCAAATTGGCCGAAGAGCCGATCAGCCCAATCTTTGCAGGGAAGGTGGAAAATTTTGAAGATAGAACTCTTTGAGTGGCATTGTGCATTAAGGCAAGCGAAACATTGGTACAAGAGCGGTTCGAATGCGGTTGATGAGGTATGTATTTGTTGATAAATCTTTTAATTTGTTGATACATTATAGTAAAATATTACATGATAAATAATATAGTAATTATAATATCGTTTTAATTGTAGTAATTGCTTTTCGTTACAATTAAGATAATTAATTGATAGATAATAATGTAATTACAAGAATGTTTATATTTGTACTTATTAATTTTTATTGTAAAACGGTGAGATAGTGGTTTATTAAAATTATGACCTTTATATTTGTTGATAAATCTTATTGATACATTATAGTAAAATATGGCTTGATAAATAATTATTAATTATAATATCATTTTAATTGTAGTAACTTGCCTTTTGTTACAATTAAAATAATTAATTGATAAATTATAATGTAATTACAAGGATGTTTATATTTGTACTTATTAATTTTTATTGTAAAACGGTGAGATAGTGGTTTATTAAAATTATGACCTTTATATTTGTTGATAAATCTTATTGATACATTATAGTAAAATATGGCTTGATAAATAATTATTAATTATAATATCATTTTAATTGTAGTAACTTGCCTTTTGTTACAATTAAAATAATTAATTGATAAATTATAATGTAATTACAAGGATGTTTATATTTGTACTTATTAATTTTTATTGTAAAACGGTGAGATAGTGGTTTATTAAAATTATGACCTTTATATTTGTTGATAAATCTTATTGATACATTATAGTAAAATATGGCTTGATAAATAATTATTAATTATAATATCATTTTAATTGTAGTAACTTGCCTTTTGTTACAATTAAAATAATTAATTGATAAATTATAATGTAATTACAAGGATGTTTATATTTGTACTTATTAATTTTTATTGTAAAACGGTGAGATAGTGGTTTATTAAAATTATGACCTTTATATTTGTTGATAAATCTTATTGATACATTATAGTAAAATATGGGTTGATAAATAATTATTA
>BDJD01002310.1:233680-244562 GCA_002564525.1 Rosa multiflora | reverse complement strand
TTGTGAGGAATGGTGTGCTGCTCTTGCTCAATTTATTTACAATTTTCACATAAAAAGTGATCAGACTTCAAGGACACGTGTCCACTCCTGGTTCGACGTAATCTGATCTGAAATTTTAGATAAGATTACATCAACAATAACCGTTAGATTAAATAGTATGCAAATGATCTGGTCCGTTCAAAAAGTGTCGGTTGTGCCTTCACTCATTTCAAGGAAATTTGTCCGTTGTGCCTTCGCTCATTTCAAGGAAATTTGTCCGTTGTGCCTTCGCTCATTTCAAGGAAATTTGTCCGTTGTGCCTTCGCTCATTTCAAGGAAATTTGTCCGTTGTGCCTTCGCTCATTTCAAGGAAATTTGTCCGTTGTGCCTTCGCTCATTTCAAGGAAATTTGTCCGTTGTGCCTTCGCTCATTTCAAGGAAATTTGTCCGTTGTGCCTTCGCTCATTTCAAGGAAATTTGTCCGTTGTGCCTTCGCTCATTTCAAGGAAATTTGTCCGTTGTGCCTTCGCTCATTTCAAGGAAATTTGTCCGTTGTGCCTTCGCTCATTTCAAGGAAATTTGTCCGTTGTGCCTTCGCTCATTTCAAGGAAATTTGTCCGTTGTGCCTTCGCTCATTTCAAGGAAATTTGTCCGTTGTGCCTTCGCTCATTTCAAGGAAATTTGTCCGTTGTGCCTTCGCTCATTTCAAGGAAATTTGTCCGTTGTGCCTTCGCTCATTTCAAGGAAATTTGTCCGTTGTGCCTTCACTCATTTCAAGATAAATTGTCGGTGGCTCATAATTTGTCGGTTGGTCTTTCACTTATTTCAAGATAAAATGTCGGTGTCGGTGGCTCATAATTTGTCCACCTAAAAATATTTTTGAAAAATGTAAATTGCATAATTATGACATTAATTATCCATAAATAGTCATTATAAAAAAAAAAATTTGAAAAAACGTATGAACAGTGAATTTAAACAGTGAAAATCTGCCTGTGAACAGTGATTTTTGGGTGAACAGTGCATGAACAGTAAACCGGTGAACAGTGTTGCCCGGGCAAGAAAAAAAACGGGTGCAAACCCAGGTCCAGTGGCAGTGAATAGTAGCTTGACCGGTCGAATTCTTGACTTCTCGACTTTGCCTTTTCTTGACTACGGGTGAACTTGCTCTTATAGCTCAGAAAATACTAGAGGCTCGCCAATAATTTGGAATTTTTCAGGTTACTAGGGCTTGCTTCAAAATCTAGCTTTTCTTCCTTCAACTTTCACTTGCTCTATGTTTGCTTGCTTATGTCATCATCCAATTGTAAAGGTTATTTACAAATTAATCCTTGCTGCATTGACCAACTTTTTGATTGGCTGCCACGCGTATGCTAGCTCCAAATTCAAGGATCTAATTCTTTGGGACAACTAATTTTATTTTACCTCCGTAACATTTATATGTTAAATCAGTTGTGGCCCTGCACTTTTAATTTCATCACATGTACTCACGTACTCTCTAATTTAATCAATCATGTCCAATAATTCATTTTTTTGTTAAGTATTTAATAAATTGAAAATGTGGCTCTAATGGGCTCCCTTTTATGATTACGGTTCACTAATGTGGCATGAAAAATTATATCATATATGACTACAATTTCAAAATACATCACACAATAGTTGGCAAAAAAGCCAAAGGTTAGACAAGATTAATTGAAATTGGTAAGTACAGAGGCAAGCGTGATGAAATTAAAAGTGCATGGCACAAATGATTTAGGGTGTAAAGATCAGGAAGGCAAAATGAAATTTGCCCTTCTTTGAATTACCGGCTCTTGCAAAGTAATTCGAAAAATAGCTAAAATCATTTTACCACTCTGAACTTTACACCTAAAATCATTTATGTCCCCAAACTTCTAATTTGACCACATATGCCCTTACACTCTCCAATATGATCAACCAAAGCTGTTAGTAAACTAATTCATCAATTTCTTCATAAATTTGTGATGATGAGAGTCCACTTAGGGTAAATTTTTAGCTTTGAACATGTAAATGATGTGTTTCTTGCATGTTTGAAGGCCAAAAACTAGTATGAGTGAGCAATAATATATGAAGAAATTAATGGATTAGTTAAGGCTTGGCTATAATCAATCAAATTGGAGAATACAAAGGCACAAGCTCCCATATTAGAAGTTTAGGAGTATAAATGATTTTAGGTATAAAGTTCAGGTGGTAAATGATTTTAGCTATTCGAAAAATAAGAATAAACATGAACTTATTCACATGGATTTTGTCATTTTGGCTTTGTTTCAAGCAACTATGACGTTATTTAGTTATAAACAAAGCCATGATAATGACCCTATACCATAAAATTCTTCTCCAATTTGGAGAAGACATATCTGTTAATTAGTAATTTAGTATTCAATTTGTTAATTTGTATATGTTGTTTTTTAGTGTGCACGATTCTGTGGAAGAACGAACCATTATTGGATGGAAACAGATATTTTACATTTCCAAAGCCGGCCTTACTTATGAGATAGTAGTTCTCTTCAATATTCATTGTGAGATCATATTGAAACAAATCAAGCTAAACAAATGGAGAAGCTTGTTTCTAGCTAGTACAATAATGTTCAACCCTTGCCCGAGACTTACACAATCCCACCCGACGCAAGACCGGGGAAGCTTAATTTTCACTGTTCCTTCATCTGATAACATTCCAGTGATTAATCTTGGTGGTGGTGGAGCAGAAGGTCATGATCGAACTCATATAGTTGAACAAATACTTGGGGCTAGCCAAAAGTTCGGATTTTTTCAGGTTACTGAGGCTGGCTTCAAAATCTAACTTTTCTTGCTTCAACTTTCACTTGCTATATATATGCTTATATCATCATCCAATTCTGAAGTTTATTCACGAATTATGTAGGTAATCAACCATGGCATATCCAAATGAAAACAATCTAGCAAGGACTTCTACCCTGAACATTTTCATGATAGAGCTCCCAAATTGAAGCAAACAATAAAAATAGTGAACTAACAACTAGTTTTGCTCTTTCAATGGGAAGCCTCATAAAAATAGTGAACTAATAACTAGTTTTGCTCTTCCAACCTAAGCCACAAGAGTGCTGGCTGTGGTAGATTGACTGCAAAAAGAGTTCAAATATATAAGCACTTTTGGTACTATTATGAATTTATGATGTCACACTCATGATGAATAAATATCTAATTTGGGCAAGCATAAATTACACGAGTTTGAACTCATATGTTGATCAATACAATTTTGAGGTAGATTGAATTGAGATTAATAGCTCCGCTTTTCCCTTCTGCAAACGCTCTGTATTTCAGTACTTTGTTGATCACATACAACTGAACTGTGATTTAACTTCTGTGTCTTTATACAACATTAAAGAAAGAATGGCCTAGTCTTCCTAAAATCCTTAAATCTGCGGTAGCCCATGGTGTAGATGATGAAAATAGAATCTGCAGATATGGAGTACCGCACGAGTTAATTTCATATCTGGGATCAATGTTCTTCCCTTTCATAATTTCCGTACTTCTGAACTTCAAGGCTGGTTCTGAACACCGGGTAACATCATCTATTCACTGTTTTGTTTCTGATTGTCTGTCTACCCAGATAAGTTTAGTACGATTCTTAAAGCAATACGTTTCCTAAGAAATATGGCTGCATAGATAAAAAAAAAGTAGGTATACCGGGCATCCTCTCCCTTTGGGGTCAGTAGATGCTCTAACAAGAGGTCTTTCGGACTTTGAAACACACGGATCGTTCAAGCAAAATATAACAAAGTAAAGGCCCTTCGCCCTTTCACAAGCTGCTGTCTAACTGGGGAAGGATGGAATCAATAAAGGCATGGTGCATTGGATCTGATAGCCACAGATTGGCTACATGATGATGAGATGAGGTGTTTCGATGAAGGTCTTCAATGAGCCAGATGGTGGCTTCGGCTTTACAGGGATGAATGATGGCATCCAAGGGCCTGTATTCATCCTCACAGCCGATCCTCAGTTGGTCCCACTGTTTTAGCTGAATATTGGTGAGATAATGCAGAGGTTGTCCATAAAGCTGCTTAATGGATTTACCTAAACCCATCCATGAGGTAAATGGAATAACAGAGCCACAGTGTGTTGGGATTGGGATGTGCTTCATGTACTCCTGATACATCTCTACCCTTCTCATCAAAGCACCTGTAATTTAAAGTAGTTTTAGAGAACATAGGGAGTCCAATAAGGAAACAAAGCTTATCAAATCAATGCAGCAGCAACATATTAATTAAGGGAATCATGGTAGCTTGAAAAGAATATAACAACTGCTCAAAATGGTATATACAACAACATATTAGCCACTAGTGTTTTCTAAATAGGTTCTCACATATTGGCAGTACTCCATTCATGACCAAAGCTCCAAAAATTACAACAATAACTATAAAGACACCCCAGTGTAGAATAAGGAAAAACAAACATGCTGCAATTAATCCTAGGATCAAAAAATGTTAAACTACTAATCTATTTACCGAAACAAACAGCATGCACAGTTTGGATCAGGGATTTTTAATGATTGATGATTGTTAATGCTCAAGCCCGACGGTAGCCGGCTCCTTGTTTAACGCGGGTCCGGTGGGCGGACCGCTACTCCGAGGATTAGATGATTTCCGTTTGCTACAACACGAGAGACAGGGCGTCAGAGGGAGACCGCGCTGGGCGGTCTTCACTTCTCCGATGCCTAAGTCAGTCACTGTATATGGGCAGCATAACAATAAATAAGTCGTAATTGCGTAATTAATGAGGAGAGAGGAGAGAACCTTTTATAGGTGAGGAAGAGGTTGATCTTCTTCTTGTTTCCGATGTGGGACTGATGTGCTTCGATTCCCAGCGTCTGGGGCTTCTGATGCCATCTTGACGCGGCGCGTGGCGGCACGTCAGCGGTGATCTGGGGGGGGTCCAGGGTTCGAACGGTAGCCCGCCTGGCCCTGCCTCCACAGGTTACCCCCTTGGTGGGAATCGGTACCTCTGGCGGTACCATGAGCGTGGCTCATTATAGCTAATTATGCTGGATCTGGCACATGTAGGTACAAGTCCCCCAAGTCCCCAGTCAAGGAGGGCAATCTTGGTTGGGGAGTTGATCGGTGGTGTGAAGCGTTACTTCCGCTAGACTTGCAACAGCATAATTAGCGTCAGTGCGTTGTCAACCATGGATTTACTGAGCGAACGCTTTATATCCTTTCTGGTGGGCCCTTGCCAGGGAGTCCCCCACTCCCTAGCCAAGACGGACCTCCGGATGGTCGGCAAATTGTTTGTTTAGAGGAAGCTGCGAGGAGCAGAGGGTGTTGGGTAGCGAGCCCAATCTTAGTACCCGGGTGACGGGGCACCGTACCTGATCAGGGTCGTCGTAGACTGTTGACAAGTCCCCGCGTCCCGTAGGGACTCCGCGTGGCGGTCGTTGTCAGAGTGAGGCGTAGCCTCGGGATTCGCCGCTGGCGGATACCCCCCGATGGATGTAGCAGGAAACAGCGTCGCGTAGACGTGTTTGGTGGTAGTTAGTGAGCGGAGTTGCGCTCAGCAAAGCACAGGGTTTGCAAGATGGAGGGGGTTCTGCCGGCAGTGCCACGTATAGCCGAGGCTGCCTCTTGCAAATTGACAAGTGGAAGTTTTCTAGCGGGGATCCGCTCATAGGAGATTTCGACAGGTGTCAAGTGAGAAGTTCCACTGGCGGGGTTTCGCTCAGCGGACTTCGATACTTGGAAGATGACAAGTGAGAAGTTCCGCTGGCGGGGTTTCGCTCAGCGGACTTTGACACTTGGAAGATGACAAGTGAGAAGTTCCTCTCACGGGGTTTCGCTCAGCTGACTTCGACACTTAGAAGATGACAAGTGAGAAGTTCCGCTAGCGAGGTTTCGCTCAGCGGACTTCGATACTTGGAGGATGACAAGTGAGAAGTTCCGCTAGCGGGGTTTCGCTCAGCGGATTTCGACACTTGGACGATGACAAGTGAGAAGTTCCGCTAGCGGGGTTTTCGTTCAGCGGAATCCGCCGACGATTGGCGCCTTCCTCCCAAAAGTTGTGGCTTCTACTAGACGCTTCGTCTGATGGTGGTGGACACGTGGCGAACCCCTAAAGGGTTAGCGTGCGGAGGCGTGCCTCTTCCGCCTAGCCGTCTCCTCGCCATTAATGTTGAGTAATGATGGGTTTCGTAACCGAGGCGTCGCCTCGGTTAATCTGGAGAGTAACTGTAGTTGTGGGACACGTGTACGGCTGACATTTGATGTCGTTTTTCAATGGACGACGTAGGACTGTTTGACGTTGACATAAAAGGGGGGGGGAAGTTGGCATATTTGATACTGCTCTAAACTTTGAACTGTGCTTCGTCGTCTTCAAGCTTTCTGCGTCTGCGATCGGAGAAGAGAGTTGAGGCGATATTGCCGAGTTTTCGTACGTGAAAGAACCGACGACCTCCGGCTCCGAAGACTAGTGCTCACACTGCTGTCAGAGACTCCATCGTTGAGGTTGGTATTCTGACTTATATCCCTGTTTCATTGGGTGTCTGTCATGGCGAATTTCTGGGTTTTGGGTGTTCCTGTGATATGTCCTTTGTTGACGTGCTGTGAGGGTGTGAGAGTGGGTTTGGGGATGGGTTGCTGTAATTGCAGAATTAGGGTTGTTAGGGATTTTCTAGATGGTCGAATCTGGGTTTGAGTGCGTTTGTTCTTGTTTTGGTATTTTCTGGGTTGAGTGTTGTTGATGTTCTTGGGCACTGACTGATATAGGGATAAGTTAGATCTTGTGTGAGCTAACTGATTTGGGTTTTAGGGTTTTGGGATGGCCGACGTGATAGAGATTTCGAGCGGTGAGGATTCCGGATCTGAAGTGTCGTTCAGCGCGGCGGATAGAAATTTTATTGACTCGTTGCGTCTGTCTGCCCGTGCAGGAACCTCACTGCCATAACCGCTAGAGGTCGAGCCGCTACAGACCATTCCGTGGGATGTAGTTATGGGTCGTGCATCGCGTCCGGAGAGTTCTAGGGCGGGGGAGGCTGCCACTGCCCACACTTTGCACGAAGAGCGCCTAGAAAGCAATAGTGCGGCCAGCGGTTCCGCTGGCGGGGGAGGTGTAGAGGGGGAGGATACCGATTCGGTGTGGGTGTTCAAGGACGGCACCCCTGTTGACGAGGCGGGAGGTAGGATGACCGTTGTTGCCGTCAACCGGCTGAAGCTGGTGTTCCAGTTGCCCGGCGTGGTGAAGTTGCGTCCGCCGACGGTAGAGGAGAGGGCTTCAAGCCTGCCAGTAGGCCACGCCGCAGTGCACGAGGCTATATTCCGCGAGGGAGTGACCTTCCCGCTGGTGCCCAACCTACAGATCCTAGTGTGCGAGTTCGGCATCGCCTTTGGGCAAGTGTGCCCCAACATGTGGCGGTTGCTGCTGGCGCTGAACTCGTTGTGGCGGTTGTCTGGTTGCGAAGGACCGACCGTGGCGGAGGTATTACATTTCTACGAACTGGTGTACATGAAGCGCCAGGGTTGTAGAGGGCAAGTAAACCTCAGTCGTCGCCAATGAGCGCCCAAGCTGATCGAGAACCTGAGGGACTCAATGTCGTACTAGCGGGGTTCCTTCTGTATTGCCACGGCGGGGTGGGAGTACCAAGCGGGGTCCAATGAGGGGGAGCCGACGTTTAGAATTAAGTCAGAGTTTCAGCCCATCCGAGGTTGTTTGCCGCTTCCGCTGAACACGACTTACGGGGTTTCTGTTTTTTTTTTTTTTTAGCCTTGTACTCAGTACTGATAATGACCTTTTTTGTGCAGCGGGGTTGCGGTATAACCTGACTCGCGAGGAAGAGTGCCGCGTGGCACGCATCAGAGGTTGCAGGCGGAATTGCAACTTGCTGGACTTCCATCTCCTTACAGGCTGGGAGTTGCTGGTGGATCAGCAACTGACTCGTGCAGTTGGTAAGTACCCTTCGCTAGATCACAGTCTTGGTGATATTGTCATGCTGATTGGTTTGTTACTTCTCTTTTTTTTTTTAGAAACTCCGCCGGGGAACAAAGCGAGCCGTGACACCTTCGCGAAAGCCATGGACCGCGCTGAAATCAACAACTTTCTGGAATCCATGTACACGTTTGGGCTGGCGGCTCAGAAGACTGTGGTGAACCTAGAGACGCTGGCGCTTAGCCCGTCTGAGGTTCCGGTGGTGCTGCCAATGCCGCATGAATCCCACCTTGGTGGTGACGGGTTGCCCGCTGTTCAGGCGGGGACCGGCGTGGCGAGCGAGGCGGCGCCGCGGAAAGAGAGCGCCGGCGATACGGGGCGGGGTGCCGAAGAAAGTGGTGCGCCCAACGGAGGGTGTCACCATAGCGGGGTTGGAGCCGCCGACGGGGGGTGCGAGGCCTGCCGCTGCCGACGGGGGGTGCAAGGCAGGCTCCGCCCGAGGCTCCCGCTGACGTGGCGACAGCGGTGGGTACGAGCGGCTTGGACTCATTTACCGCTTACGCCGAGTTCCTCAACGACAGTGAACGGGAGTTCCTACATCACCTCTGCGAGCGGCTAGGGTTCGGCGGCTTGGAGGGGATTGTTCGGTCGACCGCCGTCAGCGAATCGCCTTTCAGCACAGCCTTTGGGCACGTCACCGTTGGGCTACATGAGATGTTCCAGGCGGAGTCAAAACAGTCCCTGGTTGAGCGGGAGCTCAGGGAGGAAGTGGCGGGCCTACAGAGGGACTTGGGGAAGGCCCAGGAAAAGTTGGCTGATGTCGAGCGACGCTTGACAAAGGTCGACTGCGATGCGGCAGACGCCCGTGGCAAGCTGAACGTTGCCATTGAGCAGCACTTGGAGCGGAACAAACAGTTCGCTAACCTGGAGCAAGACATGTCCCTGCTGGGGGATCGGGTGGCCGCCAAGGAGAAGAAAGTTGAGATTCTTCAGGGGGAGTTCGCCGCCAAACAGGCTGAGATCAAGCGGCTAGAGGGTGAAGTCGCTCACTTGGAGGCTGAGGGGGGCCGTGCTGCGGCCGCCGCTGTTGAGTCATACAAGCAGTCGGGGAAGTACAAGAAGCACTGACCGAAGCAGCGAAGGCCGGTGCCCTAGCTAATGTGGAGATGCTGCAGCAGAAGGGCACCATCGACTAGGCGAAAGCGTCGATGCCGGTCGTGCAGCCATCTAAGGAAGCTCCGCCGACAACAAGTACCGCCCCCACTGCCGCCCCCTTTGCCTCCCCTGGTCATGTTGAAGGAGCCCGCTCGAGTAGCTGGAAGAGTGGCGGACTTCCAGAGGGCGACTCTCAGCGGACGCCTACCCAGTCTGAGGTGTCTCGCGCTGGGTTCTTGGCGGCCCACACCCGGGCAGATGGCACAGTAGAGACCCCCAGTCCCACAGCCCGAGGGTCTGACCAGACGAACTGTTCACATCCACCGCAGGCCGCCAGTGGAGATGCTGAATGTAACGGAGCCGACCTCGCCAACCCCGCCAACCCCTGAAAGTAGGAGTAGTAAAGTTTTTGTAGCCGCTGAGGCATAAATATTTCATGTAATTCTCTTTAGATATAAATGAAATTTTGGAACTTAAGCTCCTATACTCTGTTTTTTTTTTCTTTTGTTTGTGATGATGTGTTTACCACTAGGGGTTTTGACAATTTTGTTTTTGGCCATGAATGAAACATTAAAGGAATTAAAATTGGTCCAAGTGCACAATGTAGCCGATGTAGTCCGCTGACTGGCGTTGCCAGTTGCCCCCAGTGCTTGACTTGGTAACAATGGTTTGAATAATTCCTCGTTTCATTGATAGCTGTCTGAACAGCGTTTACAAAAGCGGGGTCGTACCCGTTGGGTAGCTTCCCTTAGCTAAATATTGAACAAAAATTTAGCTAAGTCAAGATGCACTTGGGTAGCGGTATGACTATTTGCAGTAATGCCGAAGGTGCTCGGTATTCCAGGGGTGGGTCGTTGTGACGCCATCCTTGTCCATTAAGTAGAAGGTGCCTGGGCTCGCGACCTCTACAATTTTGTATGGACCTTCCCAAGTTGGGCGGAGTTTTGTTGGCGGTGGTATGACTTCTTTCATTACCCAGTCCCCCAGTTGGAGGTTGCCGGTGTTGACCCTGGCGTTGTAGAAACGCGATACCCGTCGCTTGTTCTGGAGATTGTGAAAATGGGCTGCGTCTCGTTTTTCCTCTAGGAGATCCCTGTCGAGGTTAACGCCGTCGCTGTTGGTCTCAGGGCAGTAGACTTCGACCCTAGCGGTTGGTTGGGTTACCTCGATAGGCAGGACGGCCTCAGTTCCGAACATCATGCAAAAGGGGGTTTCACCTGTGGCGGAAGTTATGGTTGTCCTGATGGCCCATAGAACTTCCGGGAGCTTCTCCGCCCACAAACCCTTGGCCCTATCGAGCTTCTTCCTCAACAGCTTCTTGATTATCTTGTTTGCCGCCTCGACCTGGCCGTTGGTTTGGGGGTGAGCGACTGATGCAAAACGCATCTTGGTGCCCAGGTTGGCTGTGAAAGAGATGAGTTCCTTATTGTTGAACTGTGTGTCGTTGTCTGTGATGATTGCATGTGGGACACCGTAGCGGCAGTAGATGTTCTTCCAGAGGAAGTGAATTACCTTGGCGGTAGTTATTGCCGTCAGGGGCTCTGCCTCTATCCATTTGTTATTGTAGTCGATGGCGACAATGATGTATTTGAACTGACCTTTGGCGGTTTGGAATTTTCCCATCAAGTCCAGGTCCCACGTTGAGTGAATCCATGGACCGACGATAACTGACAGAGGTTCCGCCGGGGCATGTGGAAGATCAGCATATTATTGGCATTTGTGACAAGATTTTGATATCCGCCGGGCGTCATCACCAAGCGTAGGCCAAAAGTAGCCTTGTCGCATTATGCGATTAGCCAAGGATCTGGCGCCTGAATGATTTCCGCATTCTCCGCCATGTATT
>BDJD01002310.1:218351-232423 GCA_002564525.1 Rosa multiflora | reverse complement strand
CATTACTTGTCTCAGCGGTTGATTGGTTAACACATGGATTGTATGGGCTTGGAAGTACTGGCGGAGACGTCTGGCGGCAACAATTAGTGCGAGAGCAAGCTGCTCCAAGGGAGGATACCGTGTTTCTGCTCCGTTCATGCCCCTACCGGCATAGAACACCGGGAGCTCATCCTGGCCCTCCCGCAGGACTATCACGCAGCTCACCGCTGACTGAGATACCGCTAGGTAAATGTATAATGTTTCTCCCTGCACAGGAATGGAGAGGAGTGGAACTGCCGCCAGGTATTCCTTCAGGCCTTGGAACGCCGCCTGGCACTCTGGGTTCCAATCGATGACCTTCTTGTGGGTTGTTTTAAGGACTTTGAAAAATGGGGCGGACCTGTTGGTCAGTCTGGAGATGAATCGAGACAGGGCGGTTAGCTTGCCCTGGAGGCATTGGACGTGCACCTTCCATTCCGGGTCTTTTAAGTTGAGGATGGTTTGCTCCTTGTCAGGGTTGGCCTCGATGCCCCGCTCACTGACAATATACCCCAGAAATTTGCTGGCGGTGACGGCAAAGAAACATTTTTCTGGGTTGAGGCGCATACGATAGGTCAGGAGGATGGTTACTATGATTTTTAGGTTTGCCCCATGTCCGCTGGCTTTAATACTCTTGACCAACATGTCGTCTACGTAGACCTCGATTATCTTGCCCAGATGTTCCGCGAACATGGCGTTCATCAGTCGCTGATAAGTTGCCCGTGCGTTCTTCAAACCGAAAGCCATCACATTGTAACAATACATGCCTGCGGATGAACCCAATGCCCTGGAGCTTGGCAACCACTTCTCCTATAGCACGGTACTTCTCTTCGTCGAAGGCTCTGCATTTCTGTTTGATAGGGTAGAAGGATGGTTTGATGCTCAACTTGTGTGAGATGATTTCAGGGGAGATACCTGGCATGTCTGCATATGACCAGGCAAAGACCGTAGCGTTGTCACGTAGGAACTGAGTGAGCTCCGCCGCCAGCTCTGGGTCTAATTGAGCGCCTATGCGGACCGTCCGCTCAGGGTGCTCATCAGAGATACTGACAACCCTCAGTGATGTTTCTGGGTTGACCGGCTCCTTCCTTACGTACTTCTTTTCGTCTTCCCTAAGGTCCTAAAAAATGTTTGGTGGCGGTGCCTGACTGCCTACCGCTAGGATCTCATGGCGGCGAGTTGATTGTGCTATAGTAGTAGTATAACACTCGCGTGCCAACTGTTGACTTCCCTTGATACAGCCTGTGCCGTTGGGTGTGGGGAATTTCATGAGCAGCATGTACCCGGCGATGATGCACTTGAGTTTGTTGAGCGCTAGCCGACCAATGATGGCGTTATATGAGCTGAAACAATCGACAATTATGAACTCCGCATGTATTTCGGCCATACATGGACTAGTACCGATAACTAGCCGCATATAGTCAGAACCCAGAGGTTGCGTGACGTCACCGGAGAAGCTGAGCAATGGTTCATGATCTTGGAGCAATTTTATGTTCCACTTAAGGTCGTTGTAACAACCACTGAATATAACGTTGACAGCGGATCCGCTATCAACCAGGATTCTTCCCACTGACATTTTGCCGGGAATGGCGTCGATCAAGAAAGGATCGTCATGGGGCAGATGCACTCCGCGCTTCTCCTCCTCTGAGAAGGTAATAGGCTCCCAACCAGCCCTTGGGAGTTTGGCGGATCTTTCATAGCGGATGTTGCAGACTTCCTTTGGGTGATTAGCTCGCGCATAACGCTTTCTAGCTCTGTGAGACATGTTGGTGATTGGAGCACCTCCGTCGATGGTGTTGATGCGGCCCATGGGTTCAATGTCGGCGATCACAGGTGGCGGTTGGCGCACCTTGAACTGCTCAAGCTTGCCGTCATGGTACAAGGTCTCGATGGCCGTTTTGAGGGCGTTGCAGCTGTTGGTATTGTGACCGCTGTCTTCGTGGTATTTGCACCACCTGCCGGTGTTTCTTGGTTTTCCTGTCTTTGGGTACTTCCCCGGGGGCGGCGGTGGGATCTGATCCTTGCACTGATTGTATATTTCTTCATACGAGGCCGTGAGGACTGTGAACACTGCATACCGCTGGGAAGACTCCGTATGTTTGTTGCGATTGTCCCCATGGGATGGGCGGTTCCCCTTGTAGTGTTGGTCCTTCTGTCGCTTGTTTTGGTACTAGCCCTGTTGCCATTCCCGCTTTTTGTCAGTTGGCGGAGTGTTGGAGGTTTTGTTAGCGGTCCCCTGCTGACTGGAGGAGGGTTGTACTAACTTTGCCAATGCTGCTGGTGGCGGTGGGGTCTCTCCATATGTGATGAATTCTGCTTGGGCATGAATGACCGCCTCACTCATGAGGTGGTCGTATACCGCATTTGGGTGATTGTAGTTGAGGTGATAGAGAAATGGCCCTTTGAGGAGTCCCTGCTTAAAAGCCGCCGAAGCCATTGTTTTATCAAGATCACGGCATTGAGATGTCGCCGCTCGCCACCTTGTGACAAACGCCTTCAGTGTTTCCTCCATGCCCTGCTTGACGTTGAACAATTGGCTTGTGTTGTGGTGCCCGGCAGACAGTAGGATGAATCGGGAAAGGAAAGCGTGCGATAATGCCTGGAATGAGTCAATGGATCCCGGCGGGCATTCGAAGAACCAATTCATTGCCTCATTGTCTAGCGTTTCACTGAACAAGTGGCACAGGGTGGCGTAATCGAATGCCTTGTTGTTGGTGACTTTCTTGAAGGTGTCCATATGGACGAAGGGATCAGTCTTACCGCTGTAATGTGACATTTTTGGAGTCTTTGCATACGCCGGTCTGACGGCCAGCAAAATTGCAGCGGTGAATGGTCCTGGCCTGGACGCGAAAAGTGGATTTGAAGCTGGTGCTGGGGTTCCTGATTCCGTCCGGATCAACCTTTGTTCCAATTGTTGCATCTTTTCCAGTATTTGAGCGGTTGCATCGCCGGCGGGGTCTAGCCTGGTACTCCGCTGAACTGATCCTCGCCTTGGAGCGGGTGGGTTTCCCTCTGTTCTTGCCCGAGGTCTCGAGCGGTGAGTGTGCAGTGATGACTCTGCCTCATGTTCCAACATTAGCTGGGGTACAGGGGGTGGTCCCATTCCTGCTAGCTCTGGTGGGTGCAGCGGGACCTGCATATGCACGACTGGTGCTGGTATCAATGCTCCTGTGCCGGGTCGGCTGTGCCTGGTGCTTCGTGACTACTCACTTCGTGCCGGGTTGGCGGTTGCCTCCAGCGTTTTCTTTAGCTCATCAAAGCGGGACACAAGCGTGGCCACTTGCTTTTGGGCCTCGGCCTTCTCCTTGCGTTCTTGTTCACGCTCTCTGTTTGCCTTGTGAAGATCCACCAGTGCCAGCTCATACAGAGAGGCGAGGTCTTGGCCTGGCGGGCGGCTGCTACCTGGGTTTGTCTCACCGCCGGGGTTGACCGAGGTGGTGAATAATGCGCGGTTAATGCCTACCGTTGGGTTGGTGGGTTGGGGAATGGCGGACTGATCTGCCTGCTCGTCAACGTCTTCCCCGCTACCGTTAGTCATGGTGATTGTGGCGGGATGTCCTTTTGTTCAAGGATTCCCACAGACGGCGCCAATGTTAATGCTCAAGCCCGACGGTAGCCGGCTCCTTTTTTAACGCGGGTCCGGTGGGCGGACCGCTACTCCGAGGATTAGATGATTTCCGTTTGCTGCAACACGAGAGACAGGGTGTCAGAGGGAGACCGCGCTGGGCGGTCTTCACTTCTCCGATGCCTAAGTCAGTCACTGTATATGGGCAGCATAACAATAAATGAGTAGTAATCGCGTAATTAATGAGGAGAGAGGAGAGATCCTTTTATAGGTGAGGAAGAGGTTGATGTTCTTCTTGTTTCCGATGTGGGACTGATGTGCTTCGATTCCCAGCGTCTGGGGCTTCTGATGCCATCTTGACGCGGCGCGTGGCGGCACGTCAGCAGTGATCTGGGGGCGGTCCAGGGTTCGAACGGTAGCCCGTCTGGCCGTGCCTCCACAAGTTACCCCCTTGGTGGGAGTCGGTACCTCTGGCGGTACCATGAGCGTGGCTCATTATAGCTAATTATGCTCGTTCTGGCACATGTAGGTACAATGATTTCTCCATGGCATTTATGAAAATAATCTAAACATGCTAGAGCAGTATGATGTTCCAGTTATTATGAATAAATTTCTCCAAACTCACAAGTACAGACATTTCTGAGTACGGAATCATTGATTGTCTCTGAAGAAACATGCATTAGATGCAGGTGCAAAGTTACAAGAAAATCTGAATTACAGTACGATTTAACTTTCATTAAGTTCACTAGTTTCAGCAAGACAAGGCTCTACCATGCAAGTACCTTCAGATGTTAACTGCTTGCTGTCATACACAGTAGTGACTTCCATCTCTGCGTCGGATGAAGACGAGTCATCTGATGATATAACATCAACCTGCTCATTTGATGGATGTGACCTCTTCATAATCTACAGACTGTAAACCTGCGTACAAAACTTATTAAGCATTTGAATCAATAAAACACCAAACAAACCATAAGTTAAGGCTCCGAAGATATCCATACGCTACTCACTGTAGTGCAGCATAAACACCGCCCACCAACACAAACATTTGTGAAATAAATTAGCTACTTGAAAGGTTTTCTAGCAAGATATGATCGTTTATTTTTGCCACTAATCTGTACGAGAAAATGCAGTAATCTTCGATTAGATTCAGGACAACTCCCTCCCTTCAATTCGATCTCATCACTGACCACATCATTACAATTTTCAGTTATTCATAACCTGATCCTACACAGCTTTCCTTGCCATTTCATAAAACCAAACAGATAAATCTAATATGAACCTTGCTACAGCATGTCCTTGAATACAAAAAAGACTCATAATCTAGAAAGAACAATTCTCTGCCATCTTCATAGTTCATACAAACAGATTTCTTGATTTTATCAATTCAGTCACCTCTGCACATTTGCCTAACCAATTTGCATGCAGTTATGAAACATCTAACAAACACAAACATTCTTTCATCCAAATCGCAAAAAAGAAATGAACTTTCCGATTTTCTGTTTCTGGGTTCTACCCAAAATCACAAAACAAAAGAACCCAGTTCCTTGGGGGCATAAAGCTTTAGAAAATAATTAAGAATGCATGCCCAGAAAGCAAGAACAAGAAACGAGTCACAATTAGCAGAGGTGAAGAAAGAGAGAGACTGACCTGTGACCGCAGGGAGAGAATGAGTGTGATATACGTGTGGTGATGTAAAAAGGGTTCACAGATTTGTTGTTGGGTCAGATTTAACGGAACGGGTCGAGTGAGGCAAAACAGTCCACTGTTGCTGCTGATATAAAAGGGCACTCAGGCACTGCCAATTTCACGCCGCCCATTTTTTCTTTTTGTCTTATTACAAAATTATTTATTATTACTTTAGCTTGACCAGAGGGGGAACAGTCACTCCGGACTCCGGAGAAGTCAAGGTTTTATTATCACACTGACACCATTCTACCCTACACGGCTACACTACACCAATTAACCAAGCAGGTCATGTCTCACAGTTCTACCCTAGGGGCTAGGGTGATATAAGTCATCCACGTGGTAATACTTCTCTACTCCAATTATAAAAAACGATAAGAAGCATCATGTATTTATAATTCAAGCTGATATAATTCATTCACCGGACAGTATTTTTGTTTGCAATTGGTTCAATTTACATAAATTTTCTTCTTTTTTTAAATTCCGCGACACAATTGTATTTAGACAATCAAGACCATGCAATGCTTAGAGTCCTATGGCAACGTGCGAGTTGAGAGAGTATTAGATGGCTTTTCAAAGATGGAAGTCCAAGAGTGAGGACAACAAGCATTTTTTTTTTTACCGCCGCGCAAAGAAAATGTTTTGTTGCAAATGAACAACGTTCTTGCTTTTACATAGGGCTGCACAAGGATTGAGTTGGATCGATTTTGACTATAAACCGTCTCTATACTAAAGTGAGCGGTTTAAGCATTTTGGACAACCGGTCATTAAAAAAAAAGCTTAACCCGATCCAATCCAATCTAATTAAAGATGGTTTGGTTTGGTCGGTTAGTCGGTTTAACCTATATTATTTTATGAAAAAAAATTCTAGTAAAATTCAATCTAAATAATAAAAATTATATTTAAAAAGCATAATCTAAATTTAAAATACAATAATCAAATCCAAAACCAATATTCAAAAACCAAAATCTAGAATAGATTCAAAGTGATTGAATTATTTGATGGTTTAGCTATAAATATTAGCTTAATATGGTAGTATTAAAGGTTAGAGAATGAGAAATTGAGATATGTGATACGAGAGGATCAAGTTAATCGTAGCGATTATATATTAGACTTCTAGGCCTTTGGACTTTGGATTTGATATGGTAGTATATCATTTATAAAGTTATGATTGGATATTTAGAACTTACTTAGAGCATCTTTAGCAATGCCATTTTTGACTCAAATTTTAGCTAAAGTAGCTAAAAAGTCATTTTAGCTAGCCACTTTAGAATTACGTCTGCATCAATGTTCTCTATTTTAGATAGTTTTGAATTTATATTATTTTTTAAATGAATATTAAATAGTTTAAATGTATTTATAAATTACATAAAATAACTTAAAAGGAATGTTTTAAATTATAGAGAGCCTCATCACACTCTCTATATTTACGAGCGAGATAGCTAAAAGTTATAATAGAGAGCCGCTTAGGAGTCTGGTGCAGCTACTAAAATAGATAAAAAGCTAAACATGCTCTCTAAAATAGCTAAGGAGCCACAATAGAGAGTCTGCTAAAGATGCTCTTAGAACAACTAGACAAATGAATATATAAAAACATATATAATATATATATATATAACTTTTTCTTATTATATTTCAAACATACCGATCGGTTCGGGTTCCGCGGTTTAAGCAAAAGAGAAACCAAACCAACCCAATTCATAAATGGTTTGGTTCGGTATTGACCCGGCTTTCAATTTTTAAAATTAAAAAACCTTAACCAAACCATATTTACCGGTCGGTTTTGACCGGTTTGGCCGGTTTGTACTGTGTTTTGCACACCCTTACTTTTACCTCGCTATTACATACGTGTTGGTTCTGAACCAGGTGTTTTGCTTCTCCTGGCGTCGTGGCTCGAGTACAGAGAGAGTGACAGAGGTAGAGAGAGAGAGAGAAAGAGTGAGGGTCTCCTTCTTTGCTCCCCAGAAAGAGAGAAGGGAAATGGGTTCTGGTTATGCGCCTAAGCCAAGAATTGGTTCTGGTTCCAATGATCTCTGCATGCGGTAATTACGCACTGCCTCTCCTCTCTTCTTCGTTTCCTCTTCAGCTCGGAATTCAATTTTCATCCTTTTTTTTTGTAAATATGGGATTTGTTTTTTGCAGAATCTGAGAGAATATTCTTGACAGTCTGTCTTTGATAGGCTCGAAAGTCGAAAATATGGTTAGTTTGGCGCTTCTGAGATATGTTCGGTACCCGTACTTTGATATTACTGATGTTTAGTTTCTCTATGTTTTATTTGTTGTTTAGTGGACCGGCGTTGTTTGGTGTGGTAGGGAATCCATTTTTAGCCCCAACATCGACATGGTCTGATTTGTGCCCACCCCTAAATACACATCAACTCTTTGACCTTCCGGTTATTTTTTGTGATCTTGCTCGTATCATTCACATATAATCTCACTAAAAAAAATAGTGAGAAGAATTTTTTTTAAAACTCATGAGGCTAACATTTAATTTTTAAGATCCAAGTTTGGCCTAACGAAAACTTAGTTAGGCTTGTAAGTTGGGCGAATGCGAGTTGGATACTAAAAAGAGGTTCAGCTTTCGATCATCTGTTTGTGAAAAACAATTCCTGAGGAAAGCTTTCTCTAACTGAGGTTCTGACTCAGAGTGAAAGCACACTTTGTCACCATTTCTGTAACCAAAAAAAAAAAAAAAAAATTAAACCTCAAATGGAGGTTCATGAGTCACTTTGCTTATAAGCAAAAATGCTCACAAGGTTCCACAGTCTCAAGCTCCATTCGACTTCAAAAACCCACATCAATGCCCTGCGCTACTTCTTAAACCCCCTATGCACCACAACCGAGGTCGCCGAGTCACCGGACCTCCCCAGCTGGGTCAAGTTCTTCGAGACCCAAAGCACGCAGCTCCCGACGACGACTTCGTCATCCCTTCACTGGCCGATTGGGTCGAAACCCACAACCTAAACCACCCCACCAAACCTCTCAAGCTCTCAACTTCCGATACCGACGACCTCGAAAGCATCAGTAGAAAATTGAAAATCCGGTACCCATCGCCTGAAAATGGAGCTGAAGCGTTGGAAAGGTACGATTTTGAGGTGTCTAACAGTTTGGTGCAACGGGTTTTGATGAGGTTTAGCAATGATTGGGTCCCGGCGTTGGGGTTTTTCACTTGGGCAAAACGTCGAGCAGGTTATAGGCATCTTCCTGAGGCCTAAAACTCCATGGTTGATGTATTGGGAAAGTCCAATAATTTTGACCTTTTGTGGGGTTTTGTTGAGGAAATGGATCAAATTGGAGATGGGTATGTGACGTTGGAGACAATTACTAAGGTGTTTAGGAGACTTGCAAAGGGTGTAAGCACCAGGAGCCAATCGAGGCGTTTCGGGGCATGGAGCGGTTCGGATTGAGCAAAGAAAAATAGTGATATACACCAACAGTCTTTTCCATTGCACTGATTGCAGTGATCTAATGGGGTGGTTGATCAAGAGTTTACGATAACCATAGGAAGTGGCATGATGCTGGAGCTATAAGTATATATGGTGCTGGTGTTGTATGCTGAGGTTATTTCAGAATAGCAGTGCTTATTAAGGTTTGTTCAAGCATATTAAATTTTCCTCTACAAGTTACAACTTGAAATTTCATAAATATGACCAATAATTTGTCAAACTCATATACGACAATTTTTAGGTATCAGAAGTTCTAGCCTGGCTTTGGCAAAGTACCTTGCTTCAAGGTGATACGGCAGGTGTGCTGTACTTCTTGAGGAAGAAGGAATTGGTTTTCATTGTTTCTAAGGATGGAATTGATGCTGTGAGTAGTTACTCCTTCTTGGAGTTTGGCAGTTTGCCTCTGTAGTAGATTCATGCAAGCAAGCATTAATTATTTGCACCTATTTAGCAGCACATATTCAGTAGCTAGCGCCAATCTGGATTACCATTCACAATTAGGTCTAGTGGCACTGCAAGAAAGAGAAGCAACTACTACTTAAATACTTATATTATGAAAAACTTGGATCTTAATGTATGGTTCCTTTAACTCATGACAATTTTGAGTTCTAGTGTGTTCTTCAAACAGTCTGACTGCCTGTACTCCAATGCAGCGATCTTATGGGGTGGTTGATGAGGGTTTTCAGAGTCATAAGCAAGTGGCATGAGTGTATTTAGAGGCTGCTGCATGATCAAGCTCTCTCCAACAAGTATGTCTATTCATCAAAACAGATCAATGAGTAAGTGTATATGTTAGAGGAAGTATAAAAACTATTTAGTTTCAGATTAATAGTGTATACGTATTAAGCTTTATATTTAGGTTTTAATTGATCATAATTCTACAATCAGAAACCGGTTCAATTAAATGAACAGAACACTAGACGAATAGCTCATTTTCTTAGGTTAATTGGAATAAATCAGCATTTGTAAGTTAGCCCCTTAACATTTTCATATAATTAATGTTCCTTGCCTATCAAATTTGCAGGTAACAAGCGAACCAATAGTGATATACACCAACAGTGGTGAGACCATTTGTTGGTCAGAGCAAGCAATGGGTGGTAAGTCTCCTCCTATATGAATGCACAGTGCTTGCCCTACTCTTTCAGCTATAGCATCCGGGTTTAGATAATTTCATTCATGGTATAATTCACAAAGTAATGTTCTTTTGTCAGATTTAATGTTATATTTCCATATGGTGAATCTTGTACCATTTGTTGGTAAAAATATGAAACTGATCTTCCTTGAATTGTATACAATAAACTGTTCCATGTATGATGAAAATGTTGAATTGACATGTTAGTGAAAAAGCCTTGACTGCATGTGCTTTCCATTGCAGCCATCGAGTGGGCGGGTTGATGAAGAGTTTGCAGACATAGTCATAGAGAAGTGGCGCGAGGCTGGGGCTTCCCTGTTTGGAGGCTGCTGCAGAACAACTCCAAATACCATAAAGGCAATATCTAAGGCTCTTTCTAACAAGTCTTGTGTAGTTAACGACGCTTAGTTGAGTTCTGAAAATGAGATGTATATACTTGTAACCGATGCTAAGAATAAGGGTCTTTTTCATTTTCTTGTTTTGTAACCCCAAGGAAGTAGCAAATTACTACACCATGCTGCTGCTGCATTATGGTGACTGGTGAGGTTGTTTCACTCTAATATCTCAACATTTAAAAATATCTCACTTTAATATCTCAACTCTGGCGATTTCATCATTGTCTTGATTACATTTAATATCTCAATTGCATCCAATTCCATGAAGAAATTCTGATCCATGTCTGCTAACAATTGAGTTGCGACCATTACTTTATCCTGTGTAATGCCTAATCTTCTTTTAGAGCAGATGGGCAGATTTATCTTGTTTGTTACTGCATTAGAATTTGATACTTTGTTACCATGTACATCATGTACATTAAATCTGGCCTTTTTTGAGGTGCATTAACGGCAAGTTTCACATTTTCAGCCTACCAACTGTTATTCCAGAATTGAACAGATGGCCCAGTCAAGTCACTCACTATAAGCACTACATAGTACATTCAAAGTGATGTATGCATTGGCAGTATGTATAGTCCATGCACTCTTTTTAGGCAGTAACTAGTGGTTACAGCACACAAAGCATTGACATTGGTTTTAATACTCCGAAACTGCTAATACAAGGAAAAAGAGAAAAAAATCAAATTCATCCTTAGACTGTGATTAAACCATTCAGAAGGGAACAAAATGGCTCTCCATGTATCTCTCTCTATCTCTTTTCTTTCTTTCTTGGAATATGCATGCTCCAAACCCTGATATGAATTACTCCCTGTATCAAACTTTAATTGTGTGAATAAACTTTACAATTTCCTAGCTAGAACTCAGACATTTAAGAAACAATGAACGAAACTTTGGGAATCTTTAAGAATGCAGTGATGCTAGCACATAATATGAGAAAATGCAGAAGCATATGATCATGGAGATTCTTTTAAGCCAACTAATGGCTATCAGTAACTAAAACCTACGTGTGTACTGTCTACAAACTCCTCCAATTTTCCATAATATAATAGTTAGCATAATATAATGGCTAGTAGTAGCATGATGCTTTGGATCTGGTAGGAGCTTGAGATTGGCTACGTGAAATAATGGTATCAAAATTGTTTGTTGTCATCCTCAGTTGATTCCTTTGTTGTAGGAGAATATTGGTGGTAATCAGTTAGCTAGGACATGCATTATTGTAGTTCATACAACTTTACTGGTTGATATGATCCATTAGTAACATGTGTATTCTGGTTCATTTTCTTTACTTTCATTTTGTTACCATGTTGCCAGGTGATTGATATCATGCAGTTTGTTTGTTTTTTCCATTCGTAGTGGGGACTATAGATTTTGCACTTGGAAAGTTTACAAACTCTGGCCAAGTTGGCTACAAGGTGATTGCTGATCTAGCTGAATTTGAGATGACCGCAAATGAGCTAGAAGCAAAGGTATATGCTATTCTCCTCTAGTTGTACTCTTGCCTATGCTCTTTTCCTAGTAATTCTGGCCTCAAGCGCCCATATGTTAATGTTTACAATTTTATCGAAACATCTCATGTTAAAAAGGCATGATGTTGCATTGTCCACATGGTCCATGGATTAAGCACATGGAATATGAAATGCATCACTTTAAGAAAAATCTTCCTAGTATATGTGCATGCCACAAGCACATTACATGTTAGATAACAACTTGAAGTTTCATAAATAAGTATTGCCAATAATCTGCCAAACTCATATACAACAATTTTTTGGTATCAGAAGTTCTAGCTAGCCTGGTTTTGGCTAAGAACCTTGCTTCAAGGTGATGCGGCAGGTGTGTGCTGACCTTCTTGAGGCAAATGGAATTAGTTGTCATTGTTTCTAAGGATGGAATTGATACTGTTGAGTAGTTACTCTTTCTTGGAGTTTGCCTCTGTTGTAGATTCATGCAAGCAAGCATTAAATATTTGCATCAATTTAGCAGCACATATTCAGTAGCTAGCACCAATCTGGATTACCATTCACAAGGTCAAGTGGCACCGTAAGAAAGAGAAGCAACTACTTCTACTTGGTACTATATTGCGATAGAACTTGGATCTTAATACAGTTCCTTTAACTGATGGCAGTTTTGATTTCTAATGTGTTCTTGAAACAGTCTGACTGTCTGTATTCTATTGCAGTGATCATATGTAGTGGTTGATGAGGGTTTTCACAGTCATAAGCAAGTGGCATGAGTCTCTTTAGAAGCTGCTGCAGGATTAGGCTCTCTCCAACATGTATGTCTATTCATCAAAACTAATCAATAAGTGTATATGTATAATCCTCTTAGGATAAATACCTTTCCTTTTTCTTTTCTTAGGATAATAATGCATAACGCATTAAAGTTTGTATTTAGGTTTATTTGATCATATTCCTTCGTAATTTTAGAAAGTAGTTAGAACTATTGGACTATCCTCAATTTACATTGAGGTCTCAAGTATCTCAACTTTGCCATTATCTTAATTACATTGAGTATCTCAATTTTTGCAGCCAAATTCCCTGAAGAAATCCCAGCCCATGTCTGCTTCAATTGAATCCCAACAGTTGTTTCACCACCCTGTGAAATGCTTTGTGGTAGTCTGCATTAGGATCAGAAAGGGGCAGATCTATTGTGATCATTACTGCATTAGACTTTGATACCTCATGTACAATTTGCTTCTGCTCCATCTCGAGGTGCATTAGTGGAAGCAAATTTCACTCAGATGTGTTCTTTTAGACTGGTTTGAAGAAACAACTTGAAACGCTGCTGCAGTTTTAACTTCAAGTTTCAAAGTGCAAGAATCGAGATTTTTGTGAGTCTTCCTACAAGATTTTCCAATTTAGGGTTTTCTCCGTGTTCTAAGAATCTGCAGATATTTTACTTACTTGGGTTGAGATTTGTAAACATTTGGTTTTTCCTCCCCTTTTTTCTGTGTCATTTGTTTTAATTTCTGTACTGGAAGGACAAACATATATTTACTAGAAAGCAGCCCCGCGGCCGATGCTGCGGGATTTAATTAAATATTGTATCTAGTTGTAGTAACGCATTGTCGCGAGATCGTTTTTTATGAAAAATTAAAGTGTTACAAACTTACAAATATATTTCTTAACATTGGTTATAAAATATTATCGTCCCATCAGCAATACATACATTCAGAGTTTCAGACTGGTTATAGAAAATAGGGGATGTCCTTTGTCCTAGCTTTTTGTGAATCTTGGGGCTATCTGGCTTTTCTTGAAGTACTTTTGGCATATAGCCTTCTTGTACGCCGGTTGTGTGTGCAAAGTGTTTTTTCTAGCGTTTACATGTCTTTGATATAATTATATACTCATATATATATTTGGCTTGGTTAATTTTGATATAAATCTTTGTTTGATATACTCCTACTCCTACTGCTGCGTGCAATTTTTTTTCTTCTTTCTTTTCTTGGCCGCACAATCCTACGTACATTTCCATATTTATATTTTCATTCATTTTTTTATGATATTTTATAGAATTGACCCTACTCTTTTTTTTTTTTTTTGGGTACTATATTTTATATGAGAGTTTCTATTGATACCTCCAAATCTGCTCACTTGACCTCACTCTATTATGAATTATTAAATGACATATATAACCAACTATAAAATGACTATTAAGGACAATAATTATACAAAAAAAATATTATATTTATTTTATGTAGACTTTCCAATTCAATAATATTAGATTATATTTCTTATTATTTTCCTTATCTATTTTCATTTTTCAATTTTACTACATACTCATTAAAGTATTCATATATATTTAATAAGAATTAAAAATATGATTAAGATCAT
>BDJD01002310.1:189930-218214 GCA_002564525.1 Rosa multiflora | reverse complement strand
AACATAATAGTTCATTGATTAGACATTAATTTTTGAAACTCAAGTTTGATTAAGAAATGTATATTTAGTTAATATTTATAGAGTGATTAAATCATTGAAATGACTAACTTTTTTATTTTAAAGATAACAATTTGTTTGCAAATTATATGATTGAGATTATTTGAGGAAGTTTAGTGAGGTTTACTGAGTAAATTTAGTATTTGAAAATTTGATAAGAGGTGTATAAAACATAGAGGTCAAGTGAGCAAATTTGAAGGTTCCAATAGAAAAACTATTTTTATATATCTATCATTGGCAATTTAAGAAGTTCAAAGTTTTGTTGGTATTTGTCATAAAAAAAAAAGTTTTCTTGGTATTTTACAGTATTAACCCTCCTTGATGGTTTTTCATTTTTCTATCATGGGCAATTTAGGAAGTTCACCTTTTTTTGGTATTTTACAGCTTTAACCCTCATGTGATGATTTTGTAATTGTTCTTGACAATCTGGGAACTTGAGAGAGGGGGGGGGGGGGGGAAACCAAAAGCCACGGTAAACAGACCTCTATTAATAGAGGAGATTAGTCATTAACCTCAAGGGCAAAAACGTCATTTTACTGTTTAGATAAACAGTAGACTGAACAGAGCAGGAGCTCTAGTATATGGTAAATTTTCATGTTAATCTTTACATCGTAGTATGATTTTTAAACCTAATTATTGTACTACATAATTGCTATACTTGAAAAACTTTGCAAATAGTGAATAACTAGAAATTGTACCCGCACTTTGCAGCGGAATTTGTGCTTGTAAACAAATGAGATATATGAAATACAAAAGGGAAATTACTGCATTCTATTGAAATAGCGAAATTTCATACAATTTAGACTTTATTTGCTATTGGAGCTGGTTCAAAAATGCTAGTTGTACACAAAGATTAGTTGCTCCTTTACAAAAAGTAGCAGATGGAGTATATCCAAAGAGCTAGTTGGTGTAGTTCTAAGTTGAGTCTAGTAAAATTTGCTGCTGGAGTAGGTTCAAAAAAGTGACCGCTCCAATTGTAGTTGTACAAACAGGGTAATTGTTCCAGTTGCAGCTGCACAAAATGTTGGAGTTGGTTAAAAAAACTGGCTGCTTCAGTTATAGCCGTACAAAACAGTTATTCACGCTCTATATCAAAATCAACCAGAGAATAGTAAAAAGCACATACTTGAATAAGAATAAGTGATTGAGACGGTGCAAAGCAGCAAAGAAAGGAACAACAGCAAAAGAGTGAGATCTACACTCCTTCGCATGAAATCTACAAAAGCCAAACAAAACAACAATGAAATCCTAAAATAAATCGTGAAGTCACCTACTTCAAAGAACAAACGAAGAGTTTTTGTCTTGGCAACAAAAAAGGAATCAACTGTACCTCAAGAATAAACCGACCAATAGCAAATTTGAGACTTTAAGCAGAAAACACATTTCTATTTTCTTACAGTAACAAATTTAACAAACAAAGAGAGTTTGTTTTGGCAACCAAAAAAGAAGAAGGAAGTTCTAGGTTTCAATTGTTAAAAAAAAATGTGGAGAAGCAAAAAACATTTTGTGTATGAAAGACTTTATCTTTTCCTTTTCAACTTTATTTTTTTTTAACAAAATTCATTTCAAATATTAAGGAAGATGACAATTAAGATAAGCAAGAGAAGAAAACCATTTCATCTTGGATATCAAAACAGTCATTACAAAATGTATGATATCAATTTGTAAGTTCTCACGGATAGAAATACATTCAAATACTGCCATGAAGGCATCTCATTAAACCAACAAAAGTTTAAAAATAATAATAATAATAATAAATAAATAAATAAATTACTGCAAAAAGTGTTATTGAAAATGATAAATATTCATAAAGCTGATAGTCAAAAATGTCAAAATGCTTACCAGCATTAGTTTAAGGTGCAACCTATCTTTGCATATAATAAAGTAGTTAAATGCACTGACTATCAGAACAATAAATAAATGAAACCAAAGCTTATATTGTCATTACATCAACCTATACAGTCATAATGTGAGAAAAAAAAAATGAGCTAAAGATTTATTGAAATTTGGTAATATGCAGCAAGAGTACTTAGAACTCATATTCATCCTCAACCACACACTTTATCCACAAACAATTATATCATGCTATCTTCTACAGCAACTCGATGCAACAATGAAGCAAACAAAGTTTTTACCAGCCAACATGCAAAGTCCTATATCCTGCTTCTGCAAAAGCTGTCAATGAGATTGGTAAATGAAGACATCAATCAGTATGACCACAAACACAAAGGGAACACACTACAGAGTACAAAAGTAGTGAAAATTAGATGCATTTTTGTAATGAACATAATACAATTAGGATTGAAATACAGGGTCTATGAACAGCTGGCATTAAACTATTTATGAAAACCACATTTGGATTAAAATCTCCTTGGTTGTGGAGCACATGATGTATTTTGTATTTTCTCTTTCGTAGACATGAAATTGCTCTGCATTTTAATTGGTAACATGGATCTTAATCTAGCTTAATGCTCAGGTGTCAACCATAATGCTAGGGTTTAGGCTAACCTTAAATCAAAACTGGACATCCACTGCTACATTGTGAGTCAGATTTATACATCCATTTCTTTTTGCTTCACATGTTTCATATATAATGTTTTTAAGCAACAGATGTGTTGCTGCAGTATATTCCTTTACCAATAGAAAATGAAGCCAATTTCTGTCAAGATCAATTTCACTAATAGGAATTACAGAGAGTCGATGACATTCTGAAGTGTAACCTTCAAGCACAAGTTTTCAAAATTCATCCAAATTCCAGCTCCTTCATGTGCCTGAAGCTGGTGGTCATACTCACGAACTCACCAACAGATCCAAAGAGTCCTAATCAAACGATGGAAACAGCGCATTTTTGCATTTTTTTGTCACATTGGAGAGGATTGAACCCCCGAAGCCGAATCCTAACCCAATTTCGCACCCTCCCTTACTACTTGGGCTAACCACCCCATATATCCCAAAATTTACATTTTTTGGTATAGGTGCAAGAAGACAGGGTTTAAGGAATGAGATATTATTAGAAACCCAAACGGCATTGTTTAGGTTCAGCAGGAATAAGGAAGGAATACTCTAGATGAAAAGATAGTCATGAGGAAGTGGCCTTATTGTATTGACTCTTCCTTGATGATCTCGAGTTTCTGCAGCCTGCTTCTAGCTTCTCGCTTACTTATTTTGATGTACAAAAGATATTTATTTATCAAAAGTTAATTTATTTATCACTTTTCACTTTCACAATTTACTATGGAGTATGGAGTTGAAATGAAGCTGGGGTTTGGGCTGCCTTTATATCTGTCAAGCTTAGTTAGTTTTACCAAAACGAACCCAAATCCATATCCAAGGACACTTGTCCAACTGGGTCACTAAAAACCTGTATAACCATAAACCAAGTCAAGCAACGTCACTGTCACTGTCACGTCACTAAGAGAGGCGTCGGTCACAGACCCTCTAATGTCACCAAGCTCTCATTAGCACATGCTCGAAAAGCCTTCGACTCGTTCCTTGAAGAAGAAGAAGAAGAAGAAACGGAGGGTGTATTGTTCTTGTACAATTCTCTGGTAAGGGGTTACTCTAGTGCTGGGCTCAGTGACGACGCTATTGGGCTCTATGTTCACATGGTGGTTCAGGCTATTGGGCTTTCTGTGAAGGGTTCAGCTCCATGGGTCGCTTCACTCGCTTGTGAAGATGGGTTTGGAGGAAGATGTGTTCATAGAGAATTTTTTGATTCATTTCTGTGCAGAATGTGGGGACTTGGATTACGCCCAGAAGGTGTGTGATGAAATGCTTGAGAGAAACACTGTGTCGTGGACTAGTTTGATTTGTGGTTATGGTTGGAGGATTATGCCAAAGGAGGCTGTTTCTTTGTTTTTCGAGATGGTGGCTACCGGGATTAAACCCAATTCGGTGAATCTGGTGCGTGTCATTTCTGCTTGTGCAAAGTTGAAGGATGTTGCGTTGAGTGAGTGTGTGTACTTAAATTGGGGAGTCTGAACTGAAGAGTAATGTGCTTATGGTGAATTCACTTGTTGATATTATATGAAATGTGGAGCTACTGATGCTGCAAAGCGGCTTTTTGAAATAGTTTTGAGGAAGCAATTGAACTCTTCCGGGTGATGCGGACTGAGGGAATAAAAGGAGATAGGGTGACCATGGTGGAGGTTGCATCTACCTGCGGATATCTAGGAGCTCTTGGTCTTGCAAAATTGACTCATGCTTATATCCAGAATAAAAAACACAATTAACTGTGATATGCGGCTCGGGACAGCTTTAGTTGACATGGTTGCTAGATGTGGCGACCCTCAAGTGCAATGAAGGTGTTCAATAACATGGCAAGAAGAGATGTTTCTGCTTGGACAGCAGCCATCGGAGCAATGGCCATGCAAGGAAATGGGGAGCGAGCTCTAGAGCTTTTCGATGACATGCTTAAGCAAGGGGTGAAACCAGATGAAGTAGTCTTTATGGCAGTACTAACAGCATGCAGCAATGTTGGTCTTTTGGAACATGGACGCAACATTTCATGTCAATGCAGTTGGTCCATGGCATTTCCCCTCATTTTGTTCATTATGGTTGCATGGTCGATCTACTAGGCCGAGCCTAGCTCTTGGAAGAAGCTGTGATCTGATAAAGTGCATGCCAATGTTTTCATTTGGGGTTGTCTCTTGGCTGCGTGTCGAACCCACAAAAACGTCCAAATGGCAGCATATGCAGCTGAACAGATATGCAGCTAGTCAGAATTTCAAGATTTCTCAGGTTTGGTGTTTCTCTTTGTTCTCAGATTTTTCAGGTTGAGATTTGTTGGTTTTTCTAAGCTTTTATTTCATAGTGGTTAGTAGTTGGAATTAGCACAATGGTAGTTGCATTAACTAATCAGCATATATGGATGGCATCTGGGTTACCATGCTGGCACCTTAAGAAAGAGGAGCAAGTACCTCTAGTTATGTTAGGAAAGAACAAGAGTCGGATGATGCTATTTCCAGTTAAGAGGTAGAAATCAGCGATGAACTTTGGCCTCCTTGAGCAGCGAGGTTGGCTGGCTTTCTATTTCCCATTCAGTATGCATTTGGCCATTCGCTTTTGGTTTTTGAGTTACTTCTTAATTGTTCATAAAAAGGATTCAACAAACGCAGAGGATCTCATAGTTATGCCGTGTGCGTTCTCATTGCCAACTGTGAATTGGTCCCACCGTTTTTGGAGAAAATTGATGATCAGGTAAGGATCAGAAGAGTGCCGCTGGGAAAGGGTGCAGAATTTTCCCAGATCTTTCCAAGTCTTCCAAGTCGTCATCTCCGAGTAAAGAAGAAGAAAAAGGAAAAAAGGGTCAGTCCAAGTCATATATGATTATAATGCAGCGAGGAAAGAAGTATAGAAACATCGGTAGAGTGCCGCTGGGAAAGAGTGCAGAATTTTCCCAGATCTTTCCAAGCCTTCCAAGTCGTCATCTCCGAGAAAAGAAAAAGAAAAAGGGAAAAGGGGTCGTCCAAGTCATAAGATGACCTTATGATTATAATGTTTTCTTCTCCATAGTAACTACATTTTTAAAATAAATTTTCTTTTTTTAATCAACACCAGATAATTTCCTTGTTCCATCAAAGCATCAAAGTAATGATTTTCCAAGTCTTCTAAGTCATCGCCTCTGAGCAAAGACAAGGAAAAAAAAAGACTTACAAATCCAAGTCAAAAAGTAGAAGTGAAAGAAGAAGCTGCCTGGCAAGTGCGCCTCGCCTCATTTAGTCATTTGCAACCTCACATTCGCATTGCAGCAGGCACTAAGAAACTACCTACTTGAGAGTTGAGATCTCAGATCTACAATGCAAAAGCATTCTAGCAAGGCAGATCAATAGGAAGGCAACATTCTACGTAAGCAAAGCAAAGCAAAATATGGCTTCTCTGCCGAATAAAGAAGCCAGTTCTTCAACTGACCAAAAGCATTACATGTATGAGGTCTTCCTGAGTTTTCGAGGCGAGGATACACGCTTTAATTTTACGGATCATTTGTATACTGCTTTGTGTCAGAGGGGAATTGAGACCTTCAGAGATGCTGATAAGCTTAGAAGAGGAGAAGAAATATCAGCGGCACTTCTCAAAGCAATTGAGGAGTCAAGAGTTACAATCATTGTCTTCTCTCAAAACTATGCCTCCTCAAGGTGGTGTTTGGATGAGCTTGTCAAGATACTTGAATGCAGAAAATCGAAAGGACAAGAGGTTATATCAGTTTTCTACAAGGTGGATCCCTCACATGTACGACACCAAACAAGTGCTTTCGGTGAAGCATTTGCCACGCTTGATCAATTCAAATATAAGGATAGCATGAACAAATGGAGGGAAGCTCTTGCAGATGCAGCAAATTTGTCTGGATGGACTTACGAGGAAGATCGGTATGTTTTGAACCCAACCCCAATAGCTAGTTAATTAAATATTTTTTTGAAGACATGCAGCTTTAAACCATTAGTCTTCTACTTTATTTGATTTCGTATATACGCTTTTTAAATAATTTATAGGTCCGAAGCTGAATTTATCAAGGAGATTGTTGGGGACTTGTCCGCGCGAATAGTAAACCCTTCATGTGTGTTGCAAGTAGCTGCAAACCCAATTGGAATAGAGCCTTGTAGACAAGATGTCAACAGAATTTTAGATGTCGAGGAAAATAACATGGTAGGCATATGGGGGCCTGGTGGAATAGGAAAGACCACAATTGCCAAAGATGTGTTTAATTCAATTCGCCATAAGTTTGAAGCTAGCTGTTTCTTAGCAGATGTTAGATCAAATGACATAGCCCAATTGCAAGAGACACTTTTGTCTGATATTTTAAATGACTTAACTTTGAAGGTGCGCAACGTTGATAAAGGAGTTGGTTTGATTAAGACAAGGATGCGAAATAAAAAAGTTCTATTAGTCTTTGATGACGTGAGTCATTCTAGCCAATTACAGAACTTAATTCCATCCCCTGATTGTTTTGGGCCGGGCAGTAGATGTATTATAACAACAAGAGATAAACGTTTGCTAACTGCTCATCAAGTTAAAGTATACGAGGTCAAAATGTTAGATTATAATCGAGCTTTAGAGTTGTTTAGCTTGAATGCATTCAAAAGAAATGGACCTCCAAGCGATTATCTGAAGCTTGCACGACGTGCTATACGTTATGCCCAGGGCCTTCCATTAGCTTTGATAGTTTTAGGCTCTCATCTATTTGGTAGAAGCATAGAGGAGTGGGAAGCTACAATAGGTAGCTGTAACGAAGGTCCTCAGATGGAGATACAGGACGTTCTCAAACTAAGTTATGATGCTCTAGGACCAGATTTAAAAGCACAATTTCTTGATATCGCTTGCTTCTTTAAAGGTGAGCAAGTAGACCGTGTGAAACCAATACTAGAAGCTTGCTACGGCCTCAAATCAGTGAGTGGTATTCCACAACTGGAAGAAAAGGCCTTAATAAGAATTGACAAAGATGCTTGGAGTGGTTGTAGGATTTGGATGCATGACTTGATAGAAGAAATGGGTAAAGACATAGTGCATCAGGAGTCACCTGTTGAGCCCGGGAAACGCAGCAGAGTGTGGCAGAGAGAAGACGTGGACCACATTTTAACAAATAATACAGTAAGTAAGATTATGTTTTCAGTAGGAATTGGATTATATATATGATGGTTTCAAATTGAAACAGTACTTATGCTTTTAATAAAAATTGCTATATTAATAAAATTGCTTTCTTTTACCTTAGGGAACGAATACAATTTTAGGCATCCAGGTCTCGCGGTGTGAACGATCATCAACAATATCTTTGAATGCTAAAAGCTTCTTAGCGATGAAGAATCTTAGATATATTTCTATGGTCAAGGACCTAGAATATGAATCCTTTTCTGGAGACATTGATTATCTCTCCAGCCAGTTGAGGTGGCTTGATTGGCCTGATAGTCCGTTGCGATCTTTTCCATCTGATTTTCATGCAAGCAAACTTGTAAAGCTCAATATTCCTAACAGCCGTAAAATCACACGACTATGGGAGAGACGTAAGGTACTTAATTTAATAATCCTTTTTTATTTCAAGACTTTTTAAATTAGAAAATAAGTAATAGATAACTGTGTTGTAAATTATTGCCTTCACTTGGTTGATGTTTTCTTTTTTCTTTTGCCATCCAGAATTTTTCAAGTTTAACATCTATGAATTTAAGGGGTTGTGAATCCCTAACAGAACTCCCAGGCTTCAGTGAAATCCCCAACTTGAAAGAGTTTGATCTATCTGAGTGTACCAGTTTAGTTGAGGCTCCTGATTCCCTTAGATTGCTTGATAAGCTTGTTACCTTGAATGTTGACCACTGCGAGAACTTTATAAGGTTTCCAAGAAAAATCAACTTTAAATATGTAGAAACAATTTCTATTAGCTATTGTAAGCTTGAGGAATTTTCAGAAGTTGGGAAAGAGATGAGTTTCTTGAGAAAACTGGATCTATCAAGCACTTGCATTAAAGAATTGCATCCGTCCATTACAATACTTTTTGCGCTAGAAGAGTTGAAACTACGGAATTGTAAACATCTTACAACTCTGCCGTATAATATGTATAAGTTGCGCAATCTAAAGTTTCTTGATGCGAGGGATTGCCCAAAACTTCCTACATTTCCAGAAATTCCAATAAATATGGATTCTTTGAGATTTCTCGATCTTTCACACAGTGACATTAGAGAGTTGGATAGGTCAATTGAAAATCTCATTTGGCTTGAAGTGTTGGATCTTACGGGTTGCAAAAATCTTACAACTCTACCGTGCAGCATTTGTGAGTTGCAAAATTTACAGACGCTTACTCTTTTTGATTGCTCAAAACTTGTCAGATTTCCAAGAAAAACCGACATTTTGAATGTCGATGGTTGCCCATTATCACTTCCCAAGCTACGTTGGTTCCTTATCGGAGGATGCAGATTATCAGATTGTGATTTCCTCGTGACTCTTGATTGCTGGGAAACATTAATCTGGCTTGATCTGTCAAGAAACGATTTTGTTAGTCTTCCTGCTTGCATCACCAAATTTGTCAACTTACGGCGGCTTGACTTGTACGGTTGCAAGAAACTCCGAGGAATTCCGGAGCTTCCTCGAAACGTTCACATTGACACAAGTGGTTGTGAATTACTGGAGGAGAGATTCTCGACATTGACAAATCTTGGAGCTGTGATAGAGGCATCGTCGTCATGGCACCGCACCGCGGAAGAACCATCAATGGCATCGCCGGCTGAGCCAACTCTGTCACGGTTTTCTTTGTCTTCCGAAACTGCTAAACGACACCTCACAGCGGAAGAACCATCAATGGCATCGCCGGCTGAGCCAACTCTGTCACGTTATTCTTTGTCTTTCGAACCATCAATGATATTGAGAAATCTTGGAGCTGTGTCGTCATGGCACCGCACCGCGGAAGAATCATCAATAGCATCGTCGACTGAGCCAGCTCTGTCACGTTATCCTTTGTATTTAGAACCTGCGAAACGACACCGCACAACGGAAGAACCATCAATGGATTTTTCTTTGTCTTCCGCAAATGTGAAACGACACTGCACAGCGGAAGAACCATCAATGGCATCGCCGGCTGAGCCAACTCTGTCACGTTATTCTTTGTCTTCCGAAACTGCGAATCGACACCGCACAGCGGAAGAACCATCAATGGCATCGCCGACTGAGCCAATTCTGTCGACATGGCTTTCATTGTCTTTCGAAACTGTGAAACGACACCGCACGGCGAAAGAACCATCAATGGCATCACCGGCGGAGTTGTCATGGCTCTCTCTCTCTATGGAACCAACACCAGTGAATCCTCCAAAACGGCAACGCACTGCCGTGCAAGCATCGATGGTCTACTTTGAATATGAATTGACTATCTCCCCAGTCCCCATGTTCCCTGACCTGCACAGCTTCCATCACTCAACCACTCCACAGCTTCAAAACCAAGAGGAACCAATTGAGTTGTCATGGCTTTCTCTGTCTTCAGAACCAACAAAACCTCGTGGCGCAGTTAAAGGTCATCAAGACCAGTTGCTGTCTCTGTCCCTGCGACCAACACTACCATCTATTTTAACGTTTAGACAATAACATCATTTAGTTGAGAGTTGAGATAACAGGTTTTAGAAATCCCACCTCCTATTTATTTTATATATACTTAGAAGCTTCAGAGTGTGCCAGAACTAATAACATTTCTACATTTTTCAGGTTTGTGTATGACCCTGTTTTGAGGTTGTCTTCATCTACTATTTACTCATCAATCTGTAAGTTCATACATTCATCTTTTTCTTTTAGCGCAGATCTATCTTGTTTGTTACTGCATTAGAATTTCAAACTTTGTAACCATGTACATCATGTACAATTAACTATCCCCTATGGCCCTATTTTGAGATGCATTAAGGCCAAGTCTCACATTTTCAGCCTAGCAACTGTTATTCCAGAATTGAACAAATGGGCCCTGTCAACTCACTCACTATAAGCACTACAAGTACATTCAAAGTGATGTACGCATTGTCAATCAGAAATATGTATAGTCCGAAACTGCATCGGCAGTAATTAATCGTTACAGCACACAAAGCATTGACATTGATTTTAATACTCCGAAACTGCTAATACAAGAAAAAGAGAAGAAAATTAAATTCATCCTTAAACTATGGGATTAAATCATTCAGAAGGGAACAAAATGGCTCTCCACCTATCTCTCTCTATCCTTTCTGGAATATGAACAAAATGGCTCCAAAGTCCAAACCCTTGATATGAATTACCCCCTGTATCATACTTTAATTATGTGAATAAACTTTACAATCTCCTAGCTAGAACTCAGACATTTAAGAAACAATGAACGAAACTTTGTGAATCTTTAAGAATGCAGTGATGCTAGCACATTATATGAGAAAATGCAGAAGCATGTGATCATGAAGTTTCTTTCAAGCCAACTAATGGCTATCAATAACAAAAGCTTACATGTGTACTGTCTACAAACTCCTCCAATTTTCCATAATATAATAGTTAGCATAAAATAATTAATGGCTAGTAGTGGCATGATGCCTTGGATCTGGAAGGAGGCTAAGATTGGCTACGTGAAATAATGGTATCGAAATTGTTTGTTGTCATCCTCAGTTGATTCCATTGTTGTAGGACATGTAAATTATGGTAGTTCATACAACTTGGTTGCTATGATCCATTAATAACATTTGTGTTCTGGTTCATTTTCTTTACTTTCATTTTGTTACTATGTTGCTAGGTGATTGATATCATGCAGTTTGTTTTTTTCCATTTGCTGTGGGGGCTATAGATTTTTCACTTGGAAAGGTTACAAACTCTGGCCAAGTTGGCTACATGGTGATTGCTGATCTATGTGAATTTGAGATGACCGCAAATGAGCTAGAAGCAAAGGTATATGCTATTCTCCTCTAGTTGTACTCTTGCCTATGCTTTTTTCCTAGTAATTCTGGGCTCAAGCACCCATATGTTATTGTTTACAATTTTATCAAAACATTAAATTTTCCTAGTATATGTGCATGCCACAAGCACATTAAATTTTCTTCTACAAATTACCTGGAATTTCATAAGTATTGCCAATAATTTGTCAAACTCATATACAACAATTTTTTGGTATCAGAAGTTCAAGCCTGGCTTTGGCTAAGTATCTTGGTTCAAGGTGATGCGGCAGTTGGCAGCTGAACTTCTTGAGGAAGTAGGAATTGGTTTTCATTGTTTCTGAGGATGGAATTGATACTGTGAGTTGTTACTCTTTCTTGAAGTTTGCCTTTGTTGTAGATTCATGCAAGCAAGCATTAATTATCTGCATATTCAGTAACTAACACCAATCTGGATTGCAATTCAAAAATGTCTAGTACGTGGCACTGTAAGAGAGAGATGAAACTACTTATATAAGGAAAGAACTTGGATCTTAATATACGGTTCCATTAACAGATGGCAATTTTGATTTCTAATGCACTCTTGAAAAAAGTCTGCTTGCCTGTATTGCATTGCAGTGATCATATATGATGGTTGATGAGAGTTTTCTAATTCATTAGAAAGTGGCATGTGTCTCTTTAGAGGTTGCTGCAGGATCAGGTTCTCTCCAAAAAGCATTTCTATTCATTAAAACTGATCGATGAGTAAGTGTATCTGTATAATCCTCTTAGAGTAAATAACTTTCCTTTTTCATCAACTTGAAGGAAGTGTAAAAACTATTCTACTGTATAATCTTTAAGAATGCAGTGATGCTAGCACATGATATGATAACATTCAGAAGCATATGATCGTGAAGACTCTTTCAAGCCAACTAATGGCTATCAGTAACTATAACTTACCTGTGTACTGTCTACAAACTCCTCCAATTTTCCATAACATAATAGTTAGCATAATATAATGGCTAGTAGTAGCATGATGCTTTGGATCTGGTAGGAGCCTGAATTTGGCTACGTGCCTACGTGAAATAATGGTATGAAAATTGTTTGTTGTCGTCCTCATTTGATTCCATTGTTGTAGGGGAATATTGGTGGTAATCAGCTGGCTAGGACATGCAAATTATGGTAGTTCATACAACTTGGTTGATATGATCCATTAGTAACATTTGTATTCTGGTTCATTTTCTTTACTTTCATTATGTTGCTAGGTGATTGATATCTTGCAGTTTGTTTGTTTTTTCCATTTGCAGTGGGGACTATAGATTTTCCAGTTGGAAAGGTTACAAACTCTAGCCAAGTTGGCTACATGGTGATTGCTGATCTAGCTGAATTTAAGATGACAGCAAATGTGCTAGAAGGAAGGGTATATGCTATTCTCCTCTAGTTGTGCTCTTGCCTATGCTCTCTTCCTAGTAATTCTGGCCTCAAGTGCCCATATGTTATTGTTTACAAGTTTATCAAAACATCTCATGTTAAAAAGGCATGATGTTGCATTGTCCACATGGTCCATGAATTAAGCACATGGAATATGAAATGCATCACCTTAAGAAAAATCTTCCTAGTATATGTGCATGCCACAAACACATTAAATTTTCCTCTACAGATTACAACTTGAAATTTCATAAATAAGTATTGCCAATAATTTTGCCAAACTCATATACAACAATTTTTTTGTATCAGGAGTTCTAGCCTGGCTTTGGCTAAGAATCTTGCTTCAAGGTGAATCGGCAGGTGTGTGCTGACCTTCTTGAGGAAAATGAAATTGGTTTTCATTGTTTCTAAGGATGGAATTGTGATACTGTTAGAGTGGTATGCCGATTCGAATGCTGAGCAATAAGCTATCGAAAGGCAGGCATTTGATTGGGGATAGCGTGGTTTATGATGTGGGTGTTTGGTTGCCGGGGGAGTTTCTGCCGCAGCTAGAAGTTACCCCCATAGTTAAGTACGCTTCGGATCCTCAGCTGGTGTTGGGCTGCCAAATTGCGGGGAATAAGTCATATACATTCTATGGATTGAAGCAGGGGAATATTCGGGTTTTGAATATACACGCTGCATTGAAATCGTTGTTTCGAGCTCATACACAAGTAAATGGAGTATTCTATATATATGCACTCTGTTTGGATTAGCAAGATGTAGTGTGATGATCACTAATGTAATTTGACTCAATCATAGCTATGTAGGTGCTGATGCTTTGATTAGTTTCTTAATAAAAAGTTATAATGCACTTTACTGATGGCTGAAAAACTTAGTAGGGCTTTTGCTTTATCTCGTGTATACTCCTAAGCGATGTCTTATTCTGTCAGAGGGTCACAGACATGGCTTTCTTTGCCGAGGATGTTCACCTTTTGGCTAGGTAGCTCTTTTTTATTCCATGCTCAATACTTTTCTTCCTCTGGTTTGTTTTTGCATTATCTGATATCATGTTCTGCAGTGTGAGTGTAGAAGGACAACGTTTTGTGTGGAAAATTTCTGAAGGTCCAGATGAAGAAGGTACGCCACAAATCATAGGAAAGATTGTTATTGCCATTCAAATAGTTGGTGAGGGCGAAGCTGTTCATCCACGAGTTTGTTGGTACTGTCATAAACAAGTAAATGATTCTGTTAATACTATTTTCACTATTTTCAGTCGAAGAGTTATAGCTAAATGCTTTTGATGTCCATGAATGATTCTGTTATTCTTGAAGTGGTTGATTGATCTATCTTTTGCTTGTATACTCTCAGGAGGTTTTGGCTGTTGGGGTTGGGAAGTGTGTTCTACGAATTGATACTACTAAAGTTGCAAAGGGTGAAGTCCCTTCTGCTGAGGATCCTATTAAGTGTCCTGTTGAAAAGCTTATTGATGGGGTCCAGTTTTTTGGTAAAATGATGGAGAGGTGACAGATTTATCAATGTGCCATTGGATGCCACCTGGCTGGTTTCTGCTTCTATGGATGGAACTGTAAGTATCTTCACCATTTTGCTAACTTTGTTACATATTTCCTTTTAGTGGAATAAGTAGTGAAACTTTAAGTGCATTTTCATCAAGGTTGGTGGGAACACTTTGGCTCCAGCTTGCCCTTCTACATCTTTATAGATTTTTTTCCCTTTTCTTTTGGTGAATTAAAATAATGTTTTGGTTACAAAAAAAAAATGCTGCCTATTCCTGCTTCAACTCTATGCTTCAGGAAATTTTGTATGAATTCGGATAAATTATTGTTCCTTCAAAGCCCTTTTATATGGTACAGCACAAGAACTGGATATGGCAGATGAACTTTATTTTGCTAAAGTATAAGGAAAAATCACTAGTGCTAAAAGAGATTGTAAGTGTAAGCTGTACTATATTTAAGGAGATTGGCAATTTCTCTAAACTTAGTACATAGTATGATACTATTAGGAATGGAATAGTGGTTCATGCAATTTCAAATTCATTCAGGAGGCCATATTGTTTCAGAACAAGGTTAAGTAGGTGATCAACTAGTTTATGATACCTAATTGACTGTTTGGTTTGTGAGTTGTATGGATTCAGTATAGGTTTGAATAAGATTTTTATATACATTTGAAACTTTTCTTCCTAATTTCTTGTGGCCAAGTTCTTCCAATTGACACCTTTTGGGTAAACATGTTGTGTTTCTACAAAATTTAGGTTTGTAAAATCATTTCCTGCACCATACTGCACTTTAGGTTCTTCGAAGGTATTACATCATTTATGGGGCAACTAGGGTGCCTATTATATTTAATTTTAATTTTGTTAGAGTTGGTCATGGGTTCTAATACAGGAGCATGTTATGGCACATATATTTTATTTATACACAAAGACACATATGCATAAACATTTTTTCCCAATATTCTTGATTGATATAAGTTTTGTGACTCATACATTTGGTCATAACCTCATACAGATAAAGATCTAGGAAGATCGCAAGTCACAACCACTTTTAGTACTCAGACCCTCTGATGGCCTTCTTGTTTATTCGTCTATATTTGTTTACATTGTATCGTAAGGTTTTGTCTGTGATTCTGTTGCCTAATGATGATGGCTACGCATGCCCTAGTGTATTGAAGTGTAATTGCATGAATCCACTTTACAGGGCCCACTTAATCGGGAAGTGAAGATCTGGTCCTCAGCGAGTGAAGAAGGCAGGCTGCTTCCCAGTGATATGGAAGTGTACCTAGACCTTAGAGTTAAAGAGCTCTGCTCAATCTCGAGTTGAGGATGCATTCTTTAATCAAGTCATAGCATTGTCACAAGCTGGCCTTCTTTTACTTGCAAATGCTAAGAAGAATGCTAGATATGCCATGCACTTAGACTTTGGTGGTGAGCCAGCATTTACAATGCCTATTATGAGCTTTACTGGGACAAATTTCATAAACAAATTTGGCCTATGATTTGATTAGATCATATACATCATTTTTTGGTATCAACTAAGAAATCTAGTCTGGCGTTGGTTAAATTCTGCTTCAAGGTAATGTGGCGGGCATGGGCTGACCTGCTTGAGGAAGTAAAAGTTTGTTTTCTTTGTTTCTAAGTATGGAATGTGCTGTGAGTACTGCTTCTTGGAGTGTGCATATGTTGTGGATTCATGCAAGCAAGTTGGTGCTGTAAATATCAAATGGACCCCACCTAGATTTGTCCACTAATGGATTTTACCTATTTCAAAGGTATGATCTCTGGTCAAGTAGTTTAAATTAAACATGCTTAGTTCTTAACCTTTTAGTATAATGGTCCTTTGCTTATGTAGTTGGAAGGTTACCAGCAAACATTAGGTGATATAACTTGAGAGTGGTGAGACTCTTATGATGGTTAGAGCAAGCAATGAGCGTGATTCCCCTGCTATACACCAATTAATATTTTGCTCCTGTTTCCTCCAACAACCTTATTACCAAAATGAGATATGATACACAAGACCGGTTAGTACTTCTAGCACACTAAAAAAGAGGATGATGGCAATTTTTATTCTCATCTGTTCTTGAAAAAATCTGACCTCATGTATTTTTCATTGTAGTCGTCTAGTTGGGGGGTTGATCAAGAGTTTGCAGCAGATGTAGCCATAGGCAAATGGCAGGATACTAGTGCTTCCCTGATTGAGGCTCCTAATATCATGAGGCTGATATCTATGGCTTAATTGAGTTCCAAAGACTGATTTATATGCAAGTATTTGCTATCATCTAAGAATATAAGCTTGTATCTTTCTCTTTTCCTTGCTTTTGTAACGCAGACTCATAGGAAGGTCATAAAAATATAACTAGCTCATCAGAGCAGTGTTTTTTTTTTTTTTAAAGAGAAAAAATATTACTAAGCACGATTAAGATCGTACATGAGGGCATCCAATATACTATCTGGAGCATTTACAAACCATTCAACTTGCATCTGAAAATCTAAACTAAGAGCTGCCAGCCTATGAGCTACAACATTAGCCTGTCTAGGAGCAAAAACAACAGATAAATCAGCACTAGAGTTGAGCAAACCGCGCACATCAGTAACTAACGCTCTCAATGGTGATAGATCACAATCCAAGGCATTAATGACCTGAACAGCAAGCAGGCAGTCACTCTGTAATACTGCTTTCGTAACCTGCATGGCTTGCAACAATTCCAAACCCCTCTTGATAGCCAAAAGTTCCACATGCAATGGCGAGCTAACAAAAGACATACGATTAGAGAAGGAAGCAATGAATTGGTCATGAGCATTACGAAGCACTCCTCCTGTACCCCCAAATTGTACATTGGGTAGATAGTCACCATCCACATTCAGTTTCAGTTTATCTCCCAAAAGAGCTACCCAACATTTACTTACTTTCTGTCAAACTGATGAGGTAGGACTCCTAGGTTTCTGGGCCTGTAGATACTCTTCATACCAGGCCATAGATGAAGCCACTAAACCCAAGCTGGTTTGAGAATGATTTTTCCAAAGATTCTGAGCAAACACAACAACTAAGATTCAGAGCAAACACAACAACTAAGATGCCCAGCATAACCTTTAGAAGTTAATGTAGTCTGAGTGGGAACTAGATTATGAGCAGCTCTCCAACCAAAAATAGCCACTTTATTGGGGACATTTGCTTTCCACAAGGCTTTCCGCAGAGGTACATAAGGATCACCCGTAGACGCTGAAGCAAATACATTGCCAATAGAAAATTCTCGAGCAATAGTATAGGCTGATTTGACTGAAAAAGAACCCCGTTTCTCCAATTTCCAAGCAGCCTTGTCAACTCCCACTTTTGTACTTAATGGAATAGATAACACGTGAGAAGCTACATCAGAAGGAAAACAAGCACGAACTGCAGGGATGTCCCAAGCACATTCTGGAGCATTGATCAAATCAGAGACCATATCAAAAATTGTATCAGGCCGTTTCTCAAGAGAGTGAGCAGGAACATTCGGTATCCAATCATCCTCCCACATCTTCACCGAGGTGCCATCACCAATTCGCCAAAATAGACCTGCATGTAACACAGGTCTGGCTTCCATAATACTCCTCCAAGAATAGGAAGGCCTGTCCCCCATGTCAGCAGTAAGAAATTACCCCCATGGATGATAAATAGCCTTGAACACTCTAGCAATAAGAGAGACTGGGTTGGAAAGAAGCCACCAACCTTGCTTAGCTAACATGGCTAAATTATGAGCATGGAGATGTTTGAACCCCAATCCACCAGCCTCCTTAGGAACACACATGCGGTCCCAAGATCGCCAATGAATCTTTCTCTTCTCATCTGTACTTCCCCAAAAGAACTGGGAACAAAGCTGTTGAAGTTCATCACAAAGAGACTTGGGTAATAAGTAACAGTTCATGACATAGTTAGGTAAGGTTTGAGCTACTACTTTGATTAGTAACTCCTTGCCACCTGCACTAAGAATCTTTGAACGCCAGTTGATTAATTTCTTGGAAAGCCTCTCTTTCAAATAAGAAAATATAGCATTCTTATTATGACCTACATGAATAGGTAGTCCTAGATAAAGAGCATGTTCCTTAACACACCTCACACCAAGAATGGAGGAAAGATGATTTCGAACCTGTTGGCTAACATTACCACTAAAAACCACGCTGGATTTTTGCAAATTGATCATCTGCCCTGAAGCCCTAGTATAAATAGAAAGCAGGTTCTTGAAGGCTTGACACTCATGAACCGTAGCCTCTCCAAACAAGAAACCATCATCAGCAAATAGCAGGTGGTGAATAACCGGAGCAGTCGGCGACATTAACAAACCTTTAATAGTACCATTATGCACGGAGGAAGAGATAAGTGATGACAGTCCTTCAGTACACAGAATAAAGAGGTACAGTGATAGTGGATCACGTTGTCGAATACCTCGAGTTGGCAAGATGAACCCCGTCGGATTACCATTCACAAGGATAGAGTAGCTAACAGATTTAATAGTGGCGAGAACCACACTCACCCAATCACGACAGAAACCAAGTTTTAGTAAAACCGCTTCCACATATTGTCACTCTAATCTATCATAAGCTTTGGAGATGTCCAACTTGAGAGAGAAGAAGCCATCAGCTTGTCGTCGAAGCTTCTTCATGAAATGTGCTACCTCTGTAGCCACTAAGGTGTTGTCTGAGATGAGCCTCCCGGGAACAAAGACACTCTGCAAAGGAGATACAATTTGCGAGAGAATTGTCTTCAATCGGTTGGCTAGAACCTTGGAAGCAATCTTGTAGATGACATTGCATAAAGCAATGGGACTTAAGTCAGAGGGTAGTTGTGGTTCTTTGATTTTTGGAATGAGAGTCAAATATGTGAAATTGGATTCTTGTGGAATCCTCCCTGTGCGTAGAATATCCCTAACCGCCATGCGCACATCATGTTCAACAACATTCCAAAATTTCTGAAAGAAGCAAGGAGACATACCATCCGGTCCAGGGGATTTAGACGGATGCATTTGGAACAAGGCTTTCTTGATCTCACCATCAGTATAAGGAGCCAAAAGATCTCTATTCATCTCCTCAGTAACTTTGGCCTGCATGGAGTCAAGGATGGTCTCTAAAGCAGTGAGGTCAACTGTCTCCGAGCAAAAGATGTTATCATAATAATGAGTGAGAATATCTACCACTTCACACGGTTGAGAAGTCCACTATCCATCCCCATTACGTAGGCCCTTCACCTTCTCGAACCGAGAGCGTTGCCTCCAATAAGTCTCATCGAGCGATTGCAACTCATTCCAACAGAACTGCAATGCTTTCTGTTCATCAAAATGTGTTACCTCAAATCTTTCCTCATGAAATCATCTAGCTTTCCTTGAATAAGCTTCATCTATGTTCGTCTCTGTTGAAACACACCAATATGCCATCTTTGCAATAGGGCATCGGTTTGTTTAATTCTTGCCAACACCCGTTGCTAGAGTCATCCAACCTTGGTCAATGACGTTTGGAAGATCATCATACTGCAACCACATTTCCTCAAATCGAAAGTGCTTTGGTGTCCGAGAAGAGGGCAGTAGGTCTGGGGTCACCTCAATCAGCAGAGGGCAGTGATCAGACCGACTCAAGGGTAATGTCAGAACTCGAGAAAACGGGTAAAGGTTCCTCCAATGCACATTCTGGCACGCCCTATCAAGTCTCTCTTTCGTGAATCGGTTAGCCCAAGTATAGCGAAAGCCAACAAACCCCATGTCCATCAAATCACAATCCACCAGAGCAGGTGTTGTATGCTGAGGTTGTTTCAAAAATAGCAGTGGTTGTGAAGATTAGCCAAGTAAAATCAATAGATATTCAAAGGGTTAATTACTGCTTACTCCATATACTTATAGGGTTTCGTCATTTCAGTCCCTGACGTTCGAATTTCACCTAAAAACTCCTCGAACTCTCAATTTCCTCCCAATTGGTCCCTGCCGTCAAGCCCCGTCTAAATTGTCTGTGTAAATTGCTGACGTGGCATCCATTTCAAGCTGAAATGTCTATTTTACCCTCAATTTTTTTTTTCTCTTTTCTCTCTCGTTTTTTTTTCCCCTTTTTCCTTTTGAACTTTTCTCCTTCCACGCTCTCTCTCCTCCTTTGTTTCTCCCCGTCTTCTTCTTCCTCATCACCGATTCTAAATCAGCGAAAATCCAAACCAAATCCCTAACCAAACCATCCTCAGATTCTTTCCTTCCCCAAAACCAAACCAAATTCCTATCAATACCAACCTCAACCTAAACCAAACTGATCAAATCCAACAAAATCCAAATCTTTACCACTCCTCTTCTCTTACCTTCACGAATCGGTCCAACCCGATCCCGATTTCCCATATGTCTTTGCAGGGGAGGTGGCCGGAGCAGTCTGAGTCGGGGCGGAGGACAAGGAGCTGGTGGTGGAAAGACGGTGGCTTTTGCAGATTGTGATCGGTTCAGAGACCTGAGGGACAAAACCGACACATCCAGACTCGAATCGAACCTCACATGATCTGCCTTCATGTTGAGAGCCCCGAGCCCTAACGCCGCCGCTACCACCACCATCTTCGCCAATCCCTCAGCCTCCAAAGCCCTAAACGACGACACCCGGCTCGATCGGTTGAAGCTCGCGTTGAAGACCGGTATGTTCGAGGTCAACTCCGACTGGACTTGGGTGCTATTTTCATCAACCACAATCGGTTCAGGTTCGATCTGCCAGAAAATTTTGGGAACTCGCCGGTATCCGTCTCTGTCGAATTTGAGGCAGCGAGCAACTTGGATTGCGTGAATAGGGGGGAGGGGGAGAGAGAGAGAGAGAGAGAGACAGCTAATGGAGGTAATCTTCTTCTCCGATCTCGTCCCAAAGATGTTCTTGTTCAACCTTCGAACCCATCTCCACTTCTCTTCGGAGCTTATCGATCTTGTTGTGGCACTGCATGGTGGTCAATGGGAATTGGGCGGCGAGGGTGGTGGCGACGTCATCCTAGTTGGTGGCTTTGAGATTGGTGTGGTCAAGAGAGGACCACTTGTCCTTGAAGATGGAGATGAGGGCTTCAGCCTCATTGTCCGTCTAGCACGGTTGCGAGGGGTTGAGGAGGACATTGGAGTGTGGGATAAGGAGAGAAGGGAGGGCATGAGAGTTGTGATGGTGGTGGTGGGTGGCGTTCGCATCCTCGAAGATTTGGAGTTGGAGAGAGAACTGAGTTTGTTTTTGGACGAGGAAGACAGAGATAACCAGAGGAGGAGAGAGAGCTGGAAGGAGAAAAGGTCAAAAGGAAAAAGGGGGGAAAAACGAGAGAGAAAAGAGAAAAAAAAAAAAGTAATTGAGGGTAAAATAGACATTTCAGCGTGAAATGGATGCCACGTCAGCAATTTAACAGACAATTTAGACGGTCTTGACGGCAGGGACAATTGGGAGGAAATTGAGAGTTCGAGGAGTTTTTAGGTGAAATTCGAACGTCAGGGACTAAAACGACGAAACCCTATAAGTATAGGGAGTAAGCAGTAATTAACTCATATTCAAATATTAATTGGCTTATTTTGTGGCGTCCTAATACAATTTGCTTCTGTTCTATCTCGAGGTGCATTAGCGGAAGCAAATTTCACTTGTGTGTTCTTTTAGTGTGGTTTAGTTGAATCCCGAAATTGAGATGGAAGTATTTGTAATCTGATGCTAAGAATAAGGGCACGTGTCATTTTCATATCCTTGTTTTGTAACCCAGATGAAGTAGCAAAATTGCTTCTGCTGTATGGTGACTGGTGACGTTGTTTCAGATTATATAAGAGCAACTCCACCGGTAGCTTCTTGACCGGTTACTAGCTAGGAAAAGTTGAGGTGGTGACCATGGAGGAGGAGAAAAACAGGGCTCCAGCGGTGGGCTTCTGACCAGCCAAAATCCAGACTTTCTTGACTGAAGCCAAGAAAAGAGCCAACGGCATGACGTTTTCCTTGACCCAGCCAACCTATCTGCCAGCTCGGCCCAACTGATAACGTGGGTGACATCATCTACAGAAGTGGAGTAAAATAATTATGTAAATGGGTGACTTTGTCGTGTAGCATGATTGCATGATTGAATGGGACAACATGATTGCACGTGGAGGCTAGCCATTTGTTGCTTTAGAAAGTTGAAACAAACTTTCATTAAATCTAGACCGTGACTTCAATTAATGGAGAGATCTAACAGTGTATAATTAATCCATTTATATATGTATATAACGGTAACAAAAAGATAAGGAAAAAAAATTGTAAAAAATTCTGAAAATTTCCACCGAAAATATTATGAAAATTAGTAAATTGCAGTTTTGAGGTCTAAAACGATCCCAAAAGCCCAAAAAACCCGACGAGTTCTCTATCTAGCATCGTTCCCTTTCCGGAAAGCTATAGTAATCACAATTCTGACATTAAATATAATACAAATCTCCATTATTACCATCTATTTACATCAAATCTATTTCAATTTTCCAATAAAAAAATTAATAAAATTTCAATGAACAGACTGAACAGTAAATCTAACTGGTCAAGAAACAGAACTGGTGGAAACCCATGTCCAGTGGTAGTGAACAGTTTGTTGACTAGTCGACCCCTTGACTTTTCGACCTAGACATTTCTTGACAACGGGTGGACTTGCTCTAACAGTGCTTATTACCTTTAGGAGAATTTCATTAGCAATCCCTACTGTGCACAAAACAATTTTTTAAAATTAGATCGGCATCCTTATAGTTGTATTAACAGAATAATCTTGATTCTTGAACATTAACTCATTTAAACTGGTTCCAGAAATGAACATGTCTCTGCACATAAAATCTGGCTATCATGTGTCCGGTGTCCACAGTGTGTACTAACAGATATATTGTTTTTATAGGGCCGTGGTTGAGATTTGTTGGTTTTCTAAGCTTTTGATTTGTACCAGTTAGTAATAGTTGGATTTTGCACAGAGGTATAATTTGCATCATATATGGACAGCATCAATCTGGTGTTACCCTTCACAAGTTGTACTGGCACCTCAAAAGGGGAGCAAGGACTTCTAGTTATATTGGGAAAGAACTTTGATGTTAATAAAGGCTCCATGAACTGATGGCATCTTCATGGTTACAAGCAAACATATTGTACCTATATACTGTTTCCCTGTTCTTCCAACACCTTTTTTCCCAATTTAGAATATTCTTTGCTTAGTACTTGTAGCACATTACAAAATGAGGATGATGGAAATTTTGATTTCTCAGAGGTTCATGGAAATGTCTGACTACATGTCTTTTCCGTTTCAGTGATCAAGTAGGGTGTTGATGAAGAGTTTGCAGCAGATATAGCCATTGGCGAGTGACATAATGCTGGGGTTTCCCTGTTTAGAGACTCCGAATATCAGCAGGCCCATATCTAACCGGCCTATATATGTAAACACTTGTAAGTTGTAATCATATAAGGGATATATATTCTTTTCCTTGTTTTGTAACTAGAGGAAGTATTAAAACCATAACAAAGTCATAAGGCGCTGCACGACCAAAAAAAACATGGAATATGGTGCTGGTATTGTATATTGAGGTTGTTTAGTGCTTATCAAATCCAAAATCTGTGTAGTAAAATTAATAGGATATTCAAAGATCAGCTTATTTTACAGTGACTTTATACCGATTCTTGCTTAGAAAATTTAGGAAGTATTGGGAAGCATTGAAATACCCTCAATTCAAATACCAATACATTCTCAATTTTGCATGTAGAAAAAACTGATACATTCTCAACCTTGTTTAATGCTTATAGTTATCTGCATTCAAAGTAGTTCTTGATCGTTACTGCGACAGAATTTGAACCTGCTTTAGCAGCGTACTCACTTAACAACTTTCTCATTTAACAAAGATAATGAAATGAATTAATCATCGAAAAAAGATAATGAAAATTAAATAAATAAATGCACTATATCCAACAAAATAAGGACAAGTTTCCTTAAAAATAAGAGAGGGAGACATGCTTCACAAATTGCTCATAATTCTCTTTTGAAAACAAAATTTAATTGACATGTGCGGAGCACATTTAAAAGACTAGTATTATCATACCGTTTAAGGATATCTCTATTTGTGTTTGGCCCAAACTCTAGGTTACTTGACCTAGTGGTAATAGGGTTTAATTAGAAGAATCTAGAGATTCTCTTTTCTTGTATGATTCTATCTCTATGCATTGTAATCCTCTATATAAAGAGGCCCCTATTATCAATGAGAATACACAACGATTATCTCTCAATTTCTCTCTAAAACACGTTATCAGCACGAGCCCTAACCCTGAAACCCTAAATTCGTAGCCTTCAAATTTCAGATACCACCGCCGCCCACCTTGAAGATCCAAATTCCAGGAAGCCAGAACCGGCGGTGCCACCTTCAGAACCTGTCGGAAAATACTCGAACCGGCCCTCGGAAATAAAGAAATCCTCTCTGCCCGGTTCGAAGACTTCCTCACCACCTCCTGCAGCCATACTCCACCACCTGTAGCGTCTCCACCCCAGAAACCCGAAACCCGCCAAAAGGTCACTGAACCGCTCACTAGAAGTCCACCTGCCCTGAACCGCCGCCTCACCTTCAGCTTGCAGATTCTCTCTCTGCCCTGTCCCTGTAAGCCCAGCCCAGAAGGATCGACGAGGCCCAGAAGCGCAGCGAAGCCCAGAGGCACAACGCAGCCCAGAAGCCCAGAAACGTGGCCCACTGATGTTACCCACCTCAGGGGCCACATCAGCACTACCACGTCAGCGTCCAGTCAGTACCATTGTCCGCATCAGCAGCCACGTCAGCACCGGTCAACGTCGGTTGACCGTCTCTGGTCAACTTTCCGGCCACTATTTCGGCCACCGACAGCGACTTTTCCGGTCATCTACAGTGAATTTCCCGGCCATCTACAGTAACTTCTGGTGACATTTTTTTTGGCCAATTTTTCGGTTAAGATTTCCAGCCACTTTTTAAGGTAAACTTTTCTAAAAGTTCCCGCTTTTGAAGTTTTTCAATTTCTTTTTTTTTTCTAGGGGACTTCCATCATCCCTTCTCCTACCCCCTTTTCTTCTTCATAGGGGAGACCAATAGCCGAAATGTGGGGGTTCGTGCTCACTCCAAGCTTCGAGCTTGTAGAGTCCTCCAAACTTAGAGTTTGTTGAGAAAAAAAAGATCGACCACATGCATCGTTGTTTCGATCTAATCCAAAACCCCTCTTGGAATCGGATTTTCTTGGAAGCGACTGCGCTCAGAAAATTTCTAATTTCTTGGAAGCGACTACACTTAGAAATTTAATAGTTTTTCGTGGTAGCCTTTTTCCACTATTAGAGAAAACCCATTCAGGGACAAAATCATTTTGTCTCCAAAAGCTTAGAATTCGTCACCCAAAAAAATTTGAGACGGAACCATTTTGTGGCTAAAGTCGTCTCCTAAAGCTCGTCCCTAATTGTTTTAGGCGACAACTACTAAATTCCGTCCTCTAATGCATTTGGAGAATAAATGAAAATTGTCCCAGATTCAATGGGATTTCATCTCCCATTCTCATTGAGCATTGAGAGACTGGCAGGAAATTTAACTAATTTTGACGCCAATCAGAGGAATAAGGGACAAAACTCACACCGTGTCCTTTTGTTTTCAAATTTTAATTTTAATTTTTTTCAAATTTAATAACGCCACGCAAACAAAAAGGGGACAAAATTCATTTCGTCTCCATTTATTCTCAAATTTTAAATTATTTTAAATTTTCATTTTATTGTCAATATTGAATTATATAAACAAATTATTATTATTTTTTTGACAAAAAATTCAAATTTATTACGGATAATGTTGTGTTGTTTTATAGGATGAGTAACCTGAACAAGTTGAACTTCGTTCCACTAGAGACAACTGGCGCAGGATACCATAGGTGGGTCCGAGATGTGCGCCAACATCTTAAGGCTGATGGACTTCTGGGAGCCATCCAAGAGCCTAGTCAGAACGTGCTCTCCATTAAGCAAGCTACTGCTTTTGAAGCAAAACAAGCTAAAGCCATAATTCTCATGACAAGGCACATGAATGACGCGCTCCAAAATGAATACCTCAATGAGGAAGACCCAAGAAAGCTATGGGTAGAACTTGAGCAGCGATTTGGCAACGTTCGTGACTTCCTGCTTCCTGATTTAGAAGTGCGATGGCATAGCCTCCGCTTTTGTGATTTCAAGTTGTTGGGGTGGATTTGTACAGAGGCTGCTAGGATTGCCTGATTGGGTTGATTTCCTTTGTTTACCCCTTCTGAGTTCAGGAACTGGGTCCAAAGCTTCAAGAAAGCTTTGTAGCGTCTTTCCTTATTCCCCGCAGTATGGTTGGCCTGCTGCGGTGGCATGTTCCTGGATATGTAGCAGAAACTCTATATAGCTTTGATAGATGAATAAAATTACATGAAAAGGTTTGCAAGAAGGCATGTGGCGTGGGAGCTAGTGAGTTGCAGAAGATGAGAGAATTGCTGCGGTGAGAGGTTTGCTACGGTATTGCCTACTGTAGTGGAGAAGGAATGGTTTTTTGGGGATGGCTTATGGGTATACAGATAAGCTAGAGCTTGAAAAATGGTTTTGGATTGAAGGTTGGGAATGCTTGGCCTGTTGCTTGAGGCTTGCTTGAAAGGTGTGTTGTTTAGAGGATGTATTCTCTGTGGCTTGGAGCTTGTGGGTTGTATTCCTGGAGGTTGTATCATATCTTCGTAGCAACTAGAAGCCTTAATTTATAGGCTGGAGGAGGTGAGGCCAAGATACAGGCTCATGGGAGAAAGCTATTGGACTTTGAAAGAGAACTATAATGTTAAGGTCAAATCCGGAGAACAAGGCAATAACCAAATGACTAAGGGGTGGTGTACGTCTATTGTACTAGTTTGCTTGAATCATGGGATTTGAGTAGCAGATTTATAGGGAAGAGTTGTTATATGGCTATATCTCATTGGGAGAGCTGCACACTACTTTTGGAATAGCTTGTAGCAAGCTAGAACTGAGAATAAATAAAATAAGAAATTTGATTGAGACTTTGTAGTCGTAAAAGAAGATGAGTTATTGCGGGGTAAAGGCATAAACCGTCGGTTGGAAAAGCTATTGGTTTTATGGGTAGGGCATATGACTGTGTTTAGGCAAATGGGTTATTCTCTCTTCTTTGCATGCCCATGTAAGGATTTAGATTGTCGGGCCTGGATTTTGGTCCCAAGTCCAAAACCACCGACAATCAAAAATCAAGAATGGGCATCATGTACTTCCGTTACCTTCCACACCACACCCAATCTTGTAAGCCCCAAAAGCATGATTGTGGCTTGGGTCCACGTGCGTGGCATGACACTTAATAAGGCAGGATCGAGAGTGAATTGCAATCAAGAGTTCTTTCTAGCATAATGGGCTTTAAGCTATTAAAGCCCATAATTTGCAGTTTTGCGCATTTATATTTGTATTTAGGCCTCAAACAACTATTGGGCATGAATATTGATTTTTTGGGTATCAACACAAGTTTGTGCTTGATTATAACTCGGAAGCTCTTCGTATCAAGTCTCTGATGGAGTTTTGTGGCCAAGCCATAACTGATACGATGTTGATCGAGAAGACTCTCTCTACCTTCCCCGTCTCTGCACTGATGATTTCAAAGAATTATCGGATTTATGTAAATGCAGGATGTATCACAAGGTTTCATGAGCTCATTGGCCCCACTATGTAAATGCAGGATGTATCACAAGGTTTCATGAGCTCATTGGCCCCACGAACGTAGCTGAAAAGCACGACAATATTCTTGTGAAGAACTATAATGCTAGACTCGTGGGAACTAAGCCTATTCCAGAGTCTAACCATAGTCGCGCCCCCAATGGAGGACTCAAGGAGCGAAACCCTAAGAGTAGGGACAATTCTGGACATTCTGGTCCATATGTTCGCCCTAAAAAGGAAGGAAATCGCCAAGAGAGGCGTGCACGGAACCGTGGAGGTCAACGTGTGAAGAGAGAGAGAGAGACGGAGCCTCCGACCACAGTGGTAACGCCACCAAGAGC
>BDJD01002310.1:171232-181622 GCA_002564525.1 Rosa multiflora | reverse complement strand
CGGATAAAAAGTCAATATGATCCTACTAAGCTAAAACCATGGATTCAAGAACAAATTAATTTTAAAATTATTATTTCTATTTGTAATAATTTCATTGAGCTAATATTTTGTGTTTTTTCTTATAAAAAAAAAAAAACTGAGGGACAAAAGCGTCAAAGATGACAAAAAATAAGGGTAAATCCGGAAAATCACTGTATGTACTGTTCATCACTGTTCATTGAACAGTGACAATTCCATTTTACTTTTGTATATTTATAATTACCTCAGTTGGAATGACTATTTGACATACATAACATTGTGACTACAGGCATGTTCTGAGGACTCTGAGTTTGTTGTTGTTTTTCCTGGAAGTGAGGTTCCAAAGTGCTTCGACTCTCGTTATGATGTAGGAGAACTTCTTCATAGGGGAGGGTGTTATATATATATATATATATATATATATATATATATGATATCTGTTTCAATCTCTGCAGAATTAATGAGGGAAAACGAAGGCTTTGCTCTTTGTGTTGTTTATGAAGAAGTACCGGGAATTAATTTAGATAGGTCGTCATTTGGTTTTGGAGTTTCTGTTCATATGGATTATGTAGACATAGATCGTCACCGGTTTTCTACGTCTGCACAAAAGAGTACACCTTCAGCTCATGTGTGGCTAAAGTATATTCCATTAATGGTTGACATCAAGTGAATGGTGGCTAGACAGCGGTATAGTCCTTGGCATGTTCGAGTTTGCTTTTCTTACACAGGTTACCGTTATGCTTCATTCAAATTGAAAAGCCGTGGGATTCATCTGGTATGCTTGTCAACACTAACCGAACTTAATCTAACCGGAAGCCCTTTTTTTAGTCTTCCTGCATACATTAGCAAACTTGTCAACTGGGAGACCCTTGAATTGCTGTTTTGCAAAACGTCTTAAAGAAATTCTAGAGCTTCCATCAAACGTAATTAAGGTAGACGTAATTAATTGCAAATCACTGGAAAGAATTTTACTATTGTCAAAGGTATTAGAAGATGAAGCATTACAAGGAGTTCTGTGGATCAACTTGTGGAATTGCCATAGATTGTGTGATGATCTAGGTTTTGACGTCGCAAAAATGGAATTTATTTTACAGAATCAGGTATCTCTTTATTATGATACATATATATATATATACATGTGTGCACATGTGTGCGCGTGTTTATATATATATATATATATATATATATATATATATGCATAGCTAGTTGTATTGGTTGTATATATTTGAAGCAGTTTCATTGATTGCAGGTGTCTTCGGACTCACCCTTTGGTGTTCTGTGTCCCGGAAATGAGGTTCCAGAGTAGTTAAGTTGTCATAATAATGTAACAGAAGATACTAATTCCGAAAGTGAATTTGCTACATTTGAACTATCTATTGAAATCCCTACAAGTTTAAAATGGGAGAACACAGAAGTGGCTCTCTGTGCTCTTTCTGAAGAAGGCTGTTTTTCATCTGAAATGTTCAAAGGAGTAGGAAAAAGAACTCTAGATGGTTTTTGTAGTTGAAGCTTACATGTGGATCAATTATGTAGATGTAGATGGTGATTTTGAAATTTGTATCAATTTAGAAGAAGAGATAACAACATCAACTCATGTGTGGCTACAGTATATTCCATTACCTGTTAAAGACAAGCCAAAGGTGGGTGTGTGTTGGTCGTTGCCTTACAGATGTCAGATTTAATTTTACTGGCCGACGGCTTTTAAACTGAAAAGTTGTGGGGTTCACCTGGTATGCTTATCAACATCAACTGAAGTTGATCCATCAGGATGCAATTTTGTTATTCTTCCCACCTACATTGGCAAAGGAAACTGGACTTGCACTGTTGCAAGAGGCTTCATGAAATTCCCGACCTTCCACAAAAGTAAAATGGATAGACGCAAGTGAGTGAGTCATTGTAAATATATTCGAAGTTGTGGTATTAGAGCAGAAATACTCACAAGGGATTGATGGATCAACTTGTGGAATTGCCATCAATTGTGTGACAATCTAGGTATTTGTATGGAAAAGTATTCTATTGAATCAGGTATGTATCTCTCCTTCTAATATCTTTACCTATTTACAGAAGAATAGAGTAATGACATGCACATTTATAGACTCATACCATCTATTTTGTCCTCGAGACCAAATTTCTCTGAGATGTGCATACATACATGAGAGTCTCACATGGATTACTAGTTTGGAGACATGTATTGAGTAAATTAATACAGTATATATAGCTAGTTCTATTGACATGATCAGTAACATTTCAATAATTGCAGGTGTCTACAGAGAACTACCGGTTTGGCGTTGTATGTCCTGGAAGTGAGGTTCCAATGGGATTCGATTATTGTAAGGATGATTTGTTCCGAAATGGGGCTCCTTGCATATGAACTATCTATTGAAATCCCTGGAAGTCTAAAATGGGAGAACACAGGATTGGCTCTCTCTGCTGTTTTTGAAGAAGGTTTTTGTTCATCTGAAATGTAAGTTACGCCAACTAATGCAGATGGTGTATCCTTTGAATTTGGAGCTTACATTTGGATCAATAATGTTCATGTAGATGGTGATTTCTGGTTTCATAAGAAGTGGTCATGTGAAGTCAGTTACGCCAACTAATGCAGATGGTGTATCCGTTGAATTTGGAGCTTACATTTGGATCAATAATGTATATGTAGATGGTGATTTCAGGTTTCATAAGAAGTGGTCATGTGAAGTCAGTTTGGAAAATGTTCAATGAGATGCCAAAAAAGTGATCTTGTCTCTTGGAACACCATGATTGGTGCTCTGGTCCAAGAGAGCAAGTTTAGGAAGCAATTGAACTTTTCCGGGTGATGCAGACTGAGGGAATAAAAGGAGATAGGGTGACCACGGTGCAGGTTGCATCTGCCTGCAGATATCTAGGAGCTCTTGATCTTGCAAAGTGGACCCACGCTTATATCGAAAAAAAATTGAAATTAACTGTGACATGCGGCTCGGGATAGCTTTATTTGACATTTTTGCTAGATGTGGCGACCCTCAAAGTGCAATGAAGGTGTTCGATAACATGGCAAGAAGAGATGTTTCTGCTTGGACAGCAGCCATTGGAGCAATGGTCATGCAAGGAAATGGGGAGCAAGCTCTAGAGCTTTTGACATAATTAAGCAAGGGGTGAAAGACGAAGTAGTCTTTGTGGCAGTACTAACAGCATGCAGCCATATTAGTCTTTTGGAACAAGGATGGAAGATTTTCATGTCAATGCAATCAGTCCATGGCGTTTCCCCTCATATTGTTCATTATGGTTGCATGGTTGATCTACTTGGCCGAGCAGGACACTTGGAAGAAGCTGTTGATCTGGTAAATAGAATGCCAATGGAACCAAATGATGTCATTTGGGGGACTCTCTTGACTGCTTGTTGAAATCACAAAAAGGTCGAAATGGCAGCATATGCAGCTGCACAGGCATCATCTAAATTGACTACTTAGAGGAGTGGTATTCATGTGCTTCTTTTAAACATATATGCATCAGCTGGGAAATGAGTTGGTGTTGCAAAAGTAAGGCTACAACTGAAGGACAAAGGGATTCAAAAGGCACCCGGAGCCAGTTCCATTGAAGTTAATGGAGTGATCCATTAGTTTACCTCCGGTGGTGATACTGATACGCACACAGAGAAGAGCCACATTGTGTTGATGTTGCAAGAAATAAACAGCAGACTCAGAGATGCTGGTCACGTTCCTGATTGGATAATGTCCTGCTTGATGTTGACGAGAAGGAGAAAGAATTCTTGCTCAGTCGACACAGTGAGAAAGTGGCCATAGCTTTTGGGCTTATAGGTACAGGGCAAGGAATTCCAATGTGCGTAGTGGAGAATCTGAGAATGTGTACTGATTGTCACTCTTTTGCCAAATTAGTGTCAAGAATATACGATGGGGAAATAATTATTCAAGATAACAACAGCTACCATTTCTTTAGTCAGGGGCTTTGCTCTTGCAGTGATTACTGGTAATAGAATTATGATTTGAAGAGAACGTTTCCTGAATTATTGATCTCCTTTAGTCTGGACTCCCATTATCTATTGCTTTTGATCTGCCTGCCATTATCATATCGTGTTAATTACACAATCCAAGTATGCATCCATTATCATTGAGCCATACTTCAGGGGCAATATGCACTACCCAATTTCTTCCATTGCCATTGTCCAAACTCATTTACTACTTGGCTGAAAACACAACCATAGTAAATCAGACCAATCAAGCACTTGAGCCTGAAGCTGGAATGACTGTTGTTCACCTTGAATGCCAACAGAATGGATATCACCAACGGTACCCCGTCCACTCCGGAGTTCCAACAAGAATACCATGCATTCAGATGTATTCTTTCAGAGACAGAGAGGTTTGAAGCTGAGACTTGAAAACAATCTTTAGACTTCAAGCTTCAAAGTGCAAGATCTAATCAAAATTCCAAGATTTTTCAAGTTTGGTTTTCCTCTTTTTTTCTCAGATTCTGCAGGTATATTGTCTGTATAAGGGTATGGTTGAGATTTGTTGGTTTTTCTAAGCTTTTAATTCATAGTGGTTAGGAACATTTGGAATTAGCACAATGGTAGTTGCAACAACTAATCAGCATATATGGATAGCATAGATTTTGCATTTATATTGTTTTTATTAGTCTATGGTTGAGATTTGTTGGTTTTTCTAAGCTTCTGATTCATAGCGGTTTGTAACATGTGGAATTAGCACAATAGTAGTTGCAGCAACTAATCAGCATGTATGGATGGCATCTGGGGTTACCATACTGGCACTTTAAGAAAGAGAAGCAAGTACCTCTAGTATGTTGGGAAAGAACTTTGACCTTAGTAAATGGCTCCATGAATTGGTGGCAATTTTGATTTGTTACATTTGTATATGTTTTCTGGAAAAGTCTGACAGCCTGTATTCCATTCTAGTGATCAAGCGGGGTAGTTGATGAGATCAGTCATAGGTAAGTGGCATGAGGCTCTTTAGAGGCTTTTGCAGGACAACTACAAATACTATCTTTATTCATCCACAAGTATTTATATGCATCAAAATTTATCAATTTGTAAGTTTTATATATGGTCAACTGTATCTTTTCATTTTCCAAGTTTTGTAACTTAGAGGAATTAGTAGAACTATCTATATGCTACCGGTGTGGTATGATTAGGTTGTTTCAGAATAAGAGTGAGTAACTCGCATCGGAACGAAGCTTGTATTTGATCATCTCTAAAAGAATCAAGAAGTGGATGGAACTTGGCAGTTTCTTTGTTAATAGCTAAAATATAACGGTGACCAACAATTGTGTTATAATTGGCATTATTGTACTGGAAAAGTATTGTAATTAACTACTCTTTGGTTGTGGTGATAAGTTGGGCCTCCTAGACATGCTTTACAATTACTCTGTCTCCTTGAACAATTTTGGCTCCATGTCTGTTTCCATTCAGTGTACTTTTTAGCTTATTGTTTTGGGGATTATGAGTTGCTTCGTAATTGTAGGTAGAAGGAATCAACATGCAGAAAATTCATGCTATACACACATATTGAATCATGACTATACCTGATTGATCTGAGGGTGTCTCTGTAATCCTCATATTACTGAGATTATGACGTGGAAATCCAGCAACAAATGGAGTCAGTAGTCATGGCTTGGGTTTTTTCAGAATAGCATTGCTTATTAAGGTTGTTTCAGAATAGCATTATTTTTTCTCACTGTAACTCTGTAAGTCTATAATGCTTGTGGTCTGCTGTCTAGCCTGTTTGCCTTATTACCATGGTTAATTGTCATGTACAATAAGAGTGCACTTCAAAAATCATTATAATTAACCAAATGGTACGTATGCGAATTTACATCATAATTGGGAATTACAACCCCACTAATAAGTAATAGGGTCCTTGACCCAAAGCACCAAATTGATTCAGCTATCCTTATCAACCTTCTTAAGAGTTCTGACACTACATCCTCTTGGTACTCTACTCACAAATTGCAGGAAGCTAATGGAGTCTTTCTCCAGCTGTTTATTCACTCACATCCACCGTGAGAGAAATATGGTTGCAGATGGGTTGGCAAAGAAAAGCATCGATCAGGATGGGGGGTTATGCAGGCTGCCTCTAATGCCTAACTTCATTGTCCAAGACGTCCTTGATGATGCTAATGGCCTTGTAAGGCCTAGAGCTGTTGCCACAGCTATTTCTTAGTTTCTTTCTGTTTTTTGCTTTCTTTACTGGGTCTTCGACCCCCATTGTACCCAAAAAAAAAAAACCAAATTGAGCTAAAATTATTCCACTTATCCCAGTAACAATTTTTTATCCCCGCTAACCCATTTAATAGCTAAATGACAATTATACCCTCAGATTAATTAGTAAACAACTTCATGTCATCATCTCTCTCACCTCTCTCTCTCTCTCTCTCTCTCTCTCTCTCTCTCTCTCTCTCTCTCTCTCTCTCTGGGGCCCCCCCGCAACGTGCCTGTTACCGCGAGCCATAGAGGCTGGACTATGCCGCAAAGGCCAGAGACTACGCCGCAGATCGAGGACTCTGTTGAGATCGGACGGCGATGAGCACGATCTATTTCAGCGACTGGGCTTTTGGTCGATTTAGTTGATCTAGGATTCTTTTTTTTTTCCTGTTTGCGGCATCGATCGGAGAAGCAGCATCCATTCCTAAAGACGACAAAGCAGCTCTAGTCGGCCTACCTCGCCGGAGTCCAACACCTGGTAGGAGAGAAACGCGTCCAGTCTTGATGTGGGTGCCTAGTTCATTTTTTCTAGGTGCCCAAATCAGTTTTTTTTTTTAATTTTTTAATTTTTTTTAAATAAGGGGCAGAAGGAAAGAAAAAAGAAAAAAAAAATGTTTTGAATGTCAATTGGGGCCAATAGAGAGAAGTTAAATGTATACTGGGGGGCAATAGACGTCTATTGGCCTCTAATAGACGTTTTTAAATTGATATAACCTCTTCATTTTTTTCTTTAATCAAAGTTTTATTTGTCTAATTTTATGAAGATTAGTTTCCATTCTGACTACCGAAAGTTCAATTGGGGGCAATAGAGGTTTATTGCCCCTTTATTGGGAGGCAATATACGTTTATTGGGGGGCAGTAGTGTCACGCCCCGAATTTTGAATAACCAATTCAAATCCGAAACATGAATAAACAACTACACCACACGCCACTCTAATTTCACATCTAGAAAATCTCAATTTAATTAATACAACTCACTTGTACAAAGTAAATTTGTAAAGCTCCAATTGAGCATCACTCACCTCACAATTTACAAAGCTGTAAAACTAAAACAGATACTCTAATCCGCACGATCTCCGCCATGATCCTCCTGACCTGCAGGACTACCCGCTACACAATTTGAATAGTGTACCGGGATTGCAACAACACCAAACCCGGTAAGCCATGACAGAACGTATGAGTAAACAAGAAGGAAATGTTGATTTTAAATCATATTTCATTTAACTCAAGTAAACAACCAACAATCTCAACATCTGTAAGGAAACATCAAACCAAAACACGGAAAATCCACAACGAATACATTTCCACAATCCCCTAATCCACAATAACACTACTTTGGTCCATCCTAACTGTTTGGACCCAACACCAATAACACGTTAGAGTTCTAACTACATCGTTATCTGTCACCTCAGCCAAGGCTTAAATAAATGATATACATCTCGGTTAATATTTAACCGGCGGTCTTCGGACTTTCCCCCTGTCCTCAGAGCACTGCATCTCGGTTATTATTTAACCGGCGTTCTTCGGACTCTCCCTGTCCTCAGAGCACTACATCTCGGTTATTATTTAACTGGCGTTCTTCGGACTCTCCCTGTCCTCAGAGCACTACATCTCGGTTATTATTTAACCGACGTTCTTCGGACTCTCCCTGTCCTCAGAGCACTACATTTATACCCTCTAATCAACTCAGAAGGTCAACATGATTATCACACACATTTATCGGTTAACATTATCATAAATAATCATGGCAATTATCATAAATAATCATGGCAATTTCAAAGACAATAACATATCAAAACCAAGTTATCGTAATTCCACACACACCTCAATGTCACACCATTCCATATATATATCCACGTAAATATATATATATATACGTAATCATCCGTTCAGGGATAATCACTAATACCAACTATAATTCACACAAGAAAATCAGGAAATTCATTTTGTATAATTAAAACATTTTACTTACCTATGGACCGTAGTTGATCAAGTCCATATGATTTAAAACAAATATTTATTCCATAAATATTTTCACACAATTACGAAAAAATAAAGTAATTAAATGTATTCGGTTCGTAATATGAACCACGTGAGGTTTACTCACCTCTAATCCCGCTGCGTCTTCAATTTCACAATACACACCAAAACCGCTCACAAAGGAAGACCGTCAATCACCTAATCAAACATGATCATAACTTAGCCCACAACTCATAAACAAAATTAAACGACGATCCAACGGTCAGATTGAAATTATATGATGATCCAACGGTCGGATCCTCACGGATCGCCCTTAGTATCATCCTCTAAAATTATCACGAAGATCCAACGGTCGGATCTTCCTGAATCTTCCTTATAAACATCTCCACAAAGTTTCATGAAAAGCCGACGGTCGGATTCTCACGAATCGCACTCCGAATCACTATTTAGCAATTATACGAAGATCCAACGGCCGGATCTTCCCCCGTGACCACACAAAGTCATCGGGACAGTCATACGATCAACATATCAAAACTACAAGTCCATCGGACGGGCCGATCTTCACAGATCATTAATCAAACAATCGAAATTGATCAAAACCGTAAAAATTCATAACTAAATCATACGATGTCCAAAAAATGCGTATAATATATCGAAATGATCGTATTGAAATGTAGAATCTAAAAATGTAAAGAAATCACATTTTTGACCCCCGGAGGTGGCCGGAAAAGGGTCGCCGGCGTTTGGACAGAGCCGCCGCCGACCACAGCCAATGGTGTCGGGCCAGGCTGCTCCGCTTCGTCTCATCAAGCCCAACCACTTTCCTAACTAGGACAAAGTCTGAAAATGAACGGAAGTGGTAGAAAAGTTACCTAGAAGTCACGGTTTGGCCGGAAAATTTCAAGAATCCGGCAGAGGCTCCGTTCAACGTAAAAACGTCAACAACTCGCTTCTATTTCTTCATGAAACTGTTTCAGAACTTCAATCCAAGTTCATCTGTCCAAGAATCTCGAAGATTGATCGTCTAGAACTCGAGATATCGGCGTTGACTCAAAATCGAGCTAAAATCAGTTTTGAGCTCCACCGCCGCGTAGCGGCCATGAGGGGAGGAAAGGAGGGCACCAGGCTGTTTGTGGCGAAGTGGCGAACTGTTCTGGGCTTCGTTTTACCTCAAATGGTTGCCGGATGAGGGAGAAATCGATTGAAGAAGAAATCGGGTGATTTCCGGCCGAGAGCTCCATTTTCTGAAATTTTCGGATTTTCTGAATTTTTTTCGGAAAATCCAATATTTATACTAATTTGGGACTTTTTCAAAAAATCATAACTAATTCATACGAGCTCCGATTTTTGCGTTCCACATATGCACCCGATCGTATCGACGAGCTCTACAACTTTCATGAAGGAAGTTTTCCCAAATTCAGTACGTATAAAAAGTCACTTTTTGAGATCCCCTTAAATAACGTTCGATTTAGAAAATAAATTCGTTCGAACTAATTTTACAACTCCTCAAAGCTTCCTACTTTCGCCCATGGCCACGAAATCATTTCCAAAATGTCCTCGGAGAATAATTTGAATTTTCGGGGTATTACAAGTAGACTATTAAGGGCAATAGACGTCTATTGGGGGCAATAAACCTTTCCGGCAACCTATGAAATCTCCAACTACCTCCTTGGTTACCTCCGGCGAGGTTTTCAAAAAAATATGGTGGGTGGCGGCTTGTGACCTGAATCCTGCTACCGGTGACAAGAATCCGGCGAAAGTTGATCGGAATCCGGCAAAGTTGGCCTGAAGCCGGCTGCTGGTGATCAGAATCCGACGACCGGTGACGGGGCTCCGGCGAAGTCTTCTATGGTTTCTCTCTCTTCCATTCTCTCTCTCTCTCTTTCTCTCTCTCTCTCTTTCTCTCTCTCTCTCTAAGTAACACATGAATGAGGGTAAAATGGTATTAAAAAAAAAGTAAAATACAAAAAAAAAAAACATTATGGAGTATTAAGGAAGACTTCCTTAGAGTGTTTTGGGTAAGAGGAAATAAAAAAAAAAAACTTAATATGATAAGTGGAAAAAAAAAATCTCTATAAATGAAGTAAATGGACAAAAACCCTAAGTAATATTCTTTGGTCAGGGGGCAGGGGCTTTGCTCTTGTAGTAGTATCATTATATATGAAAAAAGTGACTCCTATTATC
>BDJD01002310.1:158129-170979 GCA_002564525.1 Rosa multiflora | reverse complement strand
GGAAGATGGCGATTTGATCGAAAATGGAATAATAATAAAAAAAGAACATGCCCGATTTTATCATCGATGCAATCTCTTTCATTACCAATTTTCTATAAGAAAACTTAAAAAAATAAAATAAAAAATAAAGAAGATGTCATTTGATCGACAATGCAATCTCTTTCATTGCCAATTTTCTATAAGAAAACTTAAAAAAATAAAGAAGAGATCGACAATGCAATCTCTTTCATTGCATGCGTTCTATAGTACCTATGCTATTGACCATTTGACCCATTGACTAGCAGAGTAGAAGACAATCAAGTAACCCCAAAGTCCTTCAAATTTAAAACATACACACTCACATTATCGGCAGGGCCGGTCCTGAGCTTTTTGATGCCTAGGGCGAAATTATAGGAGTGTATAGGGTAGGTTTTGTATTTTATTAGAGAAAAAGATTTTATATAGTATAAAGTATAATTAAAAAGAAAAAGAGAACAAAGAAAGAGAAAAAGATGGGGGTAGTGCGGTGTGGCAGAGAGACATAGAGAAATGGGAGTGAGGGAGTCCATAGGGCATAGGGTAGGGTTTTGACCATTGTGTATTCTATAATAAAAAATTTATCAGAGAAAACTATAGAATAAAGAAATGGGAGAGAAATCTGGTGCCCCCATCAATCTTGGGCCCTGGGCTGTCGCCAACACTGCCCATGGGCAAGGCCGGCCCTGATTATCGGATCATCCCCACCAAATACCCTACATAGTTTCTTTGCGTACGTCAAGCAATAATCGAAGAAGTTCCAAGTCTTCAAAGGAAGTTAGAACGCTGAGATTGATAATAAATGCAATCTCCTCCACAGAAAAAGTGAAAGAAGAAGCTTCTTGGCTAGTGCGCCTAATCACCTAATGTTCACATTGCCGACTGGTTTTATTAAATATGTTCAGGAAACAGCTGGCCGGGGCCAAAATGATCACCTATGAAAAAAACAAAAACAAAAAAAAGCCTTCCAAGTTCAAGTGAATAAGAAAAAGGGAAAGCAGAAGCTGCCTCGTGAGTACTAGTTTCGGTAAAAGAGAAATTGCAAGGCAGGCAGGAAGGCAGATCAGTATACATCTAGGAAGGCAACATTCAAAAGATCGAGCAAAGCAAAGCAAGCAGAATATGGCTTCTCTGACCAATGAAGCAGCAGCCACTTCTTCATTTCCTTGTCTCCCACTATCTTCTAGTGATCACCGAATTCATTACACATACCAGGTCTTCCTGAGTTTTCGAGGCGAGGATACGCGCTTTACCTTTACGGATCATTTGTACAACGCTTTGTGTCAAAGGGGAATTGAGACCTTCAGAGATGATAAGCTCAGAAGAGGAGAAGACATATCACAAGAGCTCCTCAAAGCAATTGAGGAGTCTAGAGTTTCAATCGTCGTCTTCTCTCAAAATTATGGTTCCTCAAGGTGGTGCTTAGATGAACTGGTCAAGATACTTGAATGCAGAAACTCCAAAGAGAAGGAGGTTAGAGCTGTTTTCTACAAGGTGGATCCCTCAGATGTTCGACACCAAAGTGGTGTTTTTGGTGACGCATTTGCTACACTTGATCAATGCAAATACAAGGATAGCATGGGCCAATGGAAGGCAGCTCTTAAGGAAGCAGCAGATTTATCTGGATGGCCTTTCAAGGATCGCGAGTATGTCTTTAAACCCTCCACTAGCTATTTAATTAAATATATTTTCGAAGTATTTGATTTCGTATATATGCTTTTAAATTCATAGGTATGAGGGTAAATTTATCAACGACATTGTTGTGGAGTTGTCCGCCCAAGTAGTAAACCCTTCATGTGAGTTGCAAGTAGCTGCACATCCAATTGGAATAGAGTCTTGTAGACAAGATGTCAACAAACTTTTACATACCAAGGACAATATTGTTCGCATGGTAGGCATATGGGGGCCTGGTGGAATAGGAAAGACCACAATTGCAAAAGATATGTTTAATTCAATTCGCCATAAGTTTGCATGTAGTTGTTTCTTGACAGATGTTAGATCAAATGGCCTAGTCCAATTGCAAGAGACACTTTTGTTTCATATTTTAAGGGACCCAACTTTGAAGGTGACTAGTGTTGATGAAGGAGTCAGTTTTATAAAGACAAGAATGCGACATAAAAAAGTTCTGTTAATCCTTGATGACGTGAGTCATTCTAGCCAATTACAGAACTTAGTTCCGTCCCCTGATTGTTTTGGTCTGGGCAGTAGAATTCTCATAACAACAAGAGATAAACGTTGTCTAACCGGTCATCAAGTTGATGAAGTATATGACGTCAAAATGTTAGATGGTGATCTAGCTTTGGAGTTGTTTAGCTTGAATGCCTTTAGAAGAAATGGACCTCCAGATGATTATCTGGAACTTGCCCAATGTGCTATACACTATGCCCAGGGCCTTCCATTGGCTTTGATAGTTTTAGGCTCTCATCTATTTCGTAGAAGCAAAGAGGAGTGGGAAGCTACATTAGTTGGTTGTAAAGGAGAAGATCCCCACATCGAGATAAGAAACGTGCTCAAAATAAGTTATGATGCTCTAGGAGTACATTTAAAAGGATATTTTCTTGATATTGCTTGTTTCTTTAAGGGTGAGTATGTAGATGATGTGAAACCAATACTAGAAGCTTGCTATGACCTCAAATCAGTGACTGGTATTGCACAACTCCAAGAAAAGGCTTTAATAAGAATTGATTGTGACACTTTCAAGGGTGGTAGGATTTGGATGCATGACTTGATAGAAGAAATGGGTAAAGATATAGTATATCAAGAGTCACCTAATGAACCGGGGGAACGCAGCAGAGTGTGGAGTAAAGATGATGTCAACCACGTTCTAACAAATAATACAGTAAGTATTTTAATGATATTTTGCGTTTTTCAATTCGGAAAACATGTTATATTGAATATAATTTCTTATTGAGACCTTAAGGAAAACTGTATTGAAACAGTACTTGTGCTTCCAATAGAATTTTTTTTTTTTTTTTGTCTCAGAATAGAAATTGCAACCATAAATTGTTGCCAGGTTAATAAGCTTGCTTTCTTTTACTGTAGGGAACAAATAAGGTTATAGGCATTCAGGCCCCATGGGGATTATCTTCAATATCTTTGAATGCTAAAAGTTTCTCAGAGATGAAGAACCTTAGATATATTTCTATGAGCAGAATGATGAAATATGAATCCTTTTCTGGAGATATTGATCATCTTTCCAGCCAGTTGAGGTGGCTCGATTGGCAAGCATGTCCGTTGCAATGTTTTCCATCCAATTTTCAAGCAAACAAACTTGTGGGGCTCAACATTACTAGCCGCAAAATCAGACAACTATGGGAGGGACGTAAGGTACTATAATCTAATAATTCATTTCATTTCAAGACTTCTTTAATTAAAAATAAAGTAATAGATAATTGTGTTGTATACTACTGTCTCCAATTGGTTGATCTTTTCCTTTTTCTTTTGCCATGCAGAATTTTTCAATGCTAACATATATGAATATAAGGGGTTGTGAATCCCTAACAGGACTCCCAAACTTCAGTGGAATCCCCAACTTGAAAGAGTTGGATCTAGCAGATTGTGAAAATCTTACAACAATACCATGCAATGAGTTACAAAATCTAGAGATCCTAAATGTGAGTAGATGCTCAAATCTTGTTACATTTCAAACAAAAGCAAGTATTTCACATGATCATGACAGTGGCTCGCTGGCGCTTCCCAAGCTACGTGTACTCAAAATCAAAGGATGTAATTTATCATCTGCTGATTTCATTGGGAGTCTTGACTGCTTGAAAACATTAACCGAACTTGATCTCTCAAATAACAATTTTGTTAGTGTTCCTACACTTAGCAAATTTGTCAACTTGACAAGGATTGACTTGTATAGTTGCAAGAGACTTCGAGAGATTCCGGAGCTTCCACTGAATATATTGGAGGTAAATGCGTGGAATTGCGAATCACTGGAGAGATTTTTGATATTGCCCAAGTCTTTGAAAATGCTAGAGATGGACTTGTGGAATTGCCATGGATTTAGTTACAATCTGGAAAATATTTTGCTGAATAATCAGGTATGTTTAATCTCTCTCTCAAAATATTTTGCCAACTGCCATGGATTCAGTATTTCATGATGCATACACTTATTAATATGGGGTGAGACCCGACCCGCCTACACATAAGGGGTCTCTCACCTGAATTCCTACTGCTGGAAGTACACTTGCGGTATTGACATAGTTGACGTTTTTATTGCAGCACAACACCCGGTTTAGGCTTCTATTATCCGGTAGTGAGGTTCCCAAGTGGTTCCATTGTTCGAAGGAGGTTGCTGTTAATGAAAACGGCCCATCCAGTACATGTGCAATTTCTTTTGAAATCCCAAGCAAATTGAATTGGGCGAACATAGGACTGGCTGTTTGTTATGTTGAGGCAGCTTTTAGTAATTTTATTGGCAGTCGAGCTGATATTTCCATCAATGGGGTACTCATAGATCGGCATTCCAAGTTGCCCGGTTCAATGCCAGACCATATGTGGCTAAGTTATATTCCATTATCTGATGAAATAAAGGGAAAGGTGGATCAAAACGGTGGGTCGCGTTATCACTGTCGAGTTCAATTTTACCCTGCTTCTCAAATGAAGAGCTGTGGAGTTCACCTGGTATGCCAACCACCGATGACTAGCCTTCTAATTGAAGATGATGATGAAGAAGAGCCAACTCCGTTGTCACAGCTGTTTTCCGAACCTCCGAAACGGCACCACACCCCGGAAGATGCATCAACAGTGGTTCCTCCAAAACGACAACGCTCTGCCGGGCAACCATCGCACAACCATTCCCATGGATGAGTGGGGCATGCTAGACTGGCTTTCTTCGACGAATACAGAACAAAAGAGCCTCGTACTGGAGCCAATGACAACAAGAGCAGCAGGAGCAACCAACTCTTTCAAAACGACACTGCCCTGAGGAACTACCAACAATGCCTCCCATCCCCGATTACTCTCTGCATCTGCATCCACCTCTGATCAAATCTTCCAGACTTCTCATTGGCAACAAATCTTGCTCCTACCTCACCAGCCAGTACTCCATAGTTCCAACAATAATATATGCCACGTTCTTTCACAGACTAGCAGCTATATTCAGGTATGGCTTTCTTTCCTCTGCTTAAATTCTGCAGATTTCATGTTTTTATAGTAATGATTGTTTTGTGGTATCAAAATTGGTGAGTTTTTCGTCAATTCATTCCATTGTTTTAGGAGAATATTGATGGTAATCAGCTAGCTAGGCCACGCAAATAAGCTAGAAGCAGAGGTAAATGCTATCTCCTCTACCTGTACTCTTGCCTATGCTCTTTTCCTAGTAATTTTTGGCTCAAATGCCATATGTTATTGCTTACAATTTTATCGATACATATCATGTTAAACAGACATGATGTTGCATTGTCCACATGGTCCATGGATTAAGCACATTGAATATGAAATGCATCACTTTAAGCAAAATCTTCCTAGCATATCTACATGCCACAAGCATATTAAATATTGAGGGAAAGAATCCCGTGTGATTAGGAATGGAATAATTATAATATCCTAGATTAGGATTGTAGTTATTTTGATATCCTAGATTGATAGTCTGAGTTGTATTACCATACTGATTCCCTAGAATTGTGGATCGAGTATTAGCATAGTGTGTATAAGTTGTAGACAACTGCATTGAAGAATGAAACAACAAAAATTACTTTCTTCACCACATTGTTTTCTTTATGGTATCAGAGCATACCGACTCTGAGGCATAATCTGAAAACAAGAAAACCAAAACCAATTCGTCAATGGCAGGAGATGACGTTTTGAAGATAGAGCAGAACAAGAATTCAACCTCTGCTTCACAGAGAAACCTCGAATCATGGGAGAACCCAAATCACCCTCTCTTTCTCCATCATTCAGATCAACCTGGCGCAATTCTTGTGTCACAATCACTGATGGAAGATAATTACAACACATGGGTCCAGTCTACGAGCATGGCCCTAACTATCAAGAATAAGAAAGGCTTCATTGATAGGACTCTCAAGAGACCAACACACAATCCTGATGAGCAGCAACAATGGGATCGATGCAATACTCTTGTCAAGACTTGGCTACTTGGAGCAATGTCAAAGGAAATCTCAAGCAGCGTTATTCACTACAAAGAAGCGAGAGGTATGTGGACTGAGCATCAGGAGCGGTTCTCTCACACGAATACAATTCAACTATTTAATATAGAGAATGCTATTCATGACTGCGAACAAGGTGCCAATTCAGTTACAGCATTTTTCACAAAACTTAAAAGTCTTTGGGATGAAAAGGATGCCCTTTGTACTTTTCCACCATGCCAATGTGAAGTGGCTGCTGAAGTCAAAACCTATCTAGAAACACAGAAGACTATGAAGTTTCTGATGGGACTTGTTGAGAGCTATGCAGCCATTCGCAGTAATGTAATTGGAATGGATCCACTTCCAAATGTAAACAAGGCTTATGCCATGGCCTTGCGTCATGAGAAACAGGCAGAGGTCTCTAATGGGAAGACAACTGCACCACCTGAAGCGTCCGCCTTATCTGTGACTAAGTTCCATCGTGCTACTAATTCAACAGAAGAGAGAAGAAATGTGAAAAGTGCAACATGACAAACCATAGCACGAAAAATTGCAGGGCACATCTCAAATCCACCTATTGTAATGGCAAAGGGCATACCTACGAATATTGTCGTAGGAGGAAAAATGCAATGGAAGGAGGGCAACGAGCAAGAGTCAACCATGCAGCTTCTTCAAGTGACAACAAAGAAGGAATGACAACCTTTCCCTTTTCCCAAGAGGAGTGTAATCAAATGCTTGGTCTTCTAAGCAAATTTAAGACCGTTGCTAGCAACCAAGATGAGTATCACCAAATGCTAGGAGCCTTGAACAAGCCTAACTCATCTGCAGTCAACCTTGTTGGTAATGTTCCTAATTATGAGGAACTTTCAGGTAAAAGTTTCAGTGTTTCTCATGCTAATAATGGACCAACCTGGATATTAGATAGTGGTGCAAGCGACCATATCGTTTGCCATTCTCATTTTCTTACATCACTCAAGCATGTTCATAATCGTCTTGTAAAATTACCTGATGGAAAATCTGCTCCTGTCACTCACATTGGGACTGTTGTTTTTTCCCAACATTTCATCCTCCATAATGTTCTTTGTGTACCATTATTTTACCTGAATCTCATCTCTGTCAACAAACTTGCATTCGATTCTTTTTATATCACCATTTTTCTTAGACAAGTTTGCTTCATACAGGACCTACGATCGGGGAAGACGATTGGGACGGGAACTAAGAGTGAAGGACTTTACTGCCTTAATCTACCACAAAAAGGAGCATGTAATATGGTGCGCAGCAAACCTCAAAATTTATGGCACCGCAGACTAGGGCACCCCTCCAGCAAAGTATTTTCATTATTTCCTTTCCTTGCAAATAAAACTTGCGATGCAAGTACTTGTTCTGTTTGTCCTGTGGCCAAACTAACCAGACAACCTTTTCCATTAAGTGTTTCATTGAGTGAATCTTGTTTTGATCTCATACATGTTGATATCTGGGGTGGCTATCATGTCCCAACATTTTCTGGTGCACAATATTTTTTAACTATTGTTGATGATCACTCCAGAAGCACATGGGTCTATCTAATGAAACACAAGTCAGATACACGCACTCTTCTTGTACACTTTGTTCATTTAACCGAAAATCAATTTGGGAAAAGAGTGAAGGTTATTAGGAGTGACAATGGGCTAGAGTTTAAACTCACAGAATTTTACTCATCCAAGGGCATTTTGCATCAAACTAGTTGCATCAACACGCCACAACAAAATGGTGTTGTTGAGCGCAAACATAGACACTTGCTAAATATGGCTCGAGCGCTGCTCTTCCAAGAAAATTTACCTAAGCCCTTTTGGGGAGAAGCTATCCTCACTGCTGCATATTTAATTAACAGAACACCAACCCCACTTCTTCAAGGCAAATCACCTTTTGAAAAACTTTTTCACAAAGAGCCAACCTATTCACATTTACGAGTTTTTGGGTGTCGGTGTTTTGTGTCAACTCATCCTCTTCGTCCTTCCAAGTTTGATCCTAGATCCACTGAGTGTATATTCATCGAATACCCACATGGGCAAAAGGGGTACAAAGTTTACAACTTGGTCAGTAAGAAAATTCTTGTATCAAGAGACATGATTTTCTTTGAAGATGACTTTCCTTTTCAAAACATTTCTCCATGATTTTCTCCTTCCCATCCTGTCCATAATAATCCTCACATCTCTCACCGATTTTTCCTTCTTCGGGTCCCTCACCACTGTTTGACTCTGACATTATTCCCACAAATCTCCTACCTAATCCCTCATATCTCTCTCCACCACATTATGAGATTTTCCCTTCTTCGGGTCCCTCACATTCCTCTCCTCCACACTCTGCGTCACATGGCCCCTCATCACCATGTGAATCTGACACTCTCCCCACTAATCTCCCACCTCCTCCACAAGATCACACCCTTGTTTCATCACCAGATAATATTCTTCAAAACCCATCTTCATTCCCACACAGTACAGAAGCTTCACATTCCAGTACCTCACCACCACCTCCACGCCGCTCTTCTCATCCAACCAAGCCTTCTACCAAGTTGCAGGACTTCCATATTGAGGCGGCTCTTCCCTCACGTACTGTCCCGTCGTCTTCTTCGAACGAGGTCACGACTCCTTCCTCAGGTACCATTCATCCTCTCTCCACTGTCCTTGCTTATGATAAGCTTTCTCCTGTTCACAAAGCCTTCACTGTCAAGCTTACTATGCAGCGAGAACCCACTTCTTTTTCACAGGCTGTTCAAGATCCAAAATGGCGAGAGGCCATGCAGAATGAGATTTGAGATTAAAGCCCTTACAGAAAATCGAACATGGAGTTTGGTCCCTCTTCCGGCTCACAAGAAACCTATTGGATGTAAATGGGTGTACAAAATCAAATACAATCCTGATGGCACAGTTGAGAGATATAAGGCACGCCTCATTGCTAAAGGGTTTAGTCAAGTTGAGGGTGTTGATTATCGAGAAACCTTCGCTCCAGTTGCTAAGCTAACTACAGTCCGTGTTCTGTTAAGTCTTGCAGCTCTACGAGGTTGGCATCTCCATCAATTAGATGTCAACAACGCTTTCCTGAATGGCGATCTCTATGAAGATGTCTACATGCAAATTCCACCTGGTTTCGGATTAAAGGGGGAGTCTCGTGTCTGTAAACTTCATAAGTCCTTATACTGCTTGAAGCAAGCCTCAAGACAATGGTTTTTGAAGCTCTCTACAGCTCTCAAGTCTGCCGGTTTTCAACAGTCTTGGTCAGATTATTCTCTCTTCGTCCGAAACACATCAGGTCACTTCACAGCCTTGTTAGTTTATGTGGATGATGTTATTTTGGTAGGAAGCAGTTTGAAAGCCATCATAGAGACAAAAGAGTTTCTTTCGAAGCAATTTAAACTCAAGGACATGGGGCAGCTTCGATACTTTCTTGGAATAGAGGTAGCAAGATCTAAACAAGGGATTGCCTTGTGTCAAAGAAAATATGCTCTGGAAATTCTTGAAGATACTGGATTCTTGGGGGCCAAACCTTCACGATTCCCACTTGAACAAAACCTAGTTCTTACACAAGGAGACGAAAGCTTATTGAAGGATCCAGCACAGTACCGAAGGCTAGTAGGGAGGCTCATCTATCTTACCATTACAAGGCCTGATCTTGTGTATCCTGTTCATATCTTGAGTCAATACATGGGCACACCGAGGCAGGGCAGCGCATAGGGTGCTGAGATATATTAAACAAACACCAGGACAAGGCATACTCCTGCCTTCGACGGGAACATTAGAGCTTAAGGCATATTGTGATGCAGATTGGGCTCAATGTAAAGACATAAGGAGGTCCACAATCGGTTACTGTATTTTTCTTGGACAAGCACCCATTTCATGGAAAACCAAGAAGCAAAGCACAGTGTCAAGATCAAGTGCAGAAGCAGAATATCGATCCGTGGCCACCACTTGCTATGAAGTAACGTGGCTGAGAAACATACTCAAGGATCTGAATGTTGGACATACACAACCGGTCAAGCTATTCTGTGATAACCAAGCTGCCATCCACTCGCTTCCAATCCAGTGTTCCACGAGCGTACAAAACACATTGAAATAGATTGTCATGTTGTGCGTGAGAAGGTGCAAAGAGGACTGATCAAGACAATGCACATCCGAACCAAGGAGCAACCCGCTGACTTGTTTACCAAACCATTGAGCTCAAACCAGTTTACTATGCTACTGAGCAAGTTGAGAGTGATCAACATACACTCCAACTTGAGGGGGAGTATTAAGGAAAAGAATCCCGTGTGACTAGGAATATATAATTATAATATCCTAGATTAGGATTGTAGTTAGTCTGATATCCTAGATTGATAGTCTGAGTTGTATTACCGTACTGATTCCCTAGAATTGTGGATCAAGTATTAGCATAGTGTGTATAAGTTGTAGACAACTGCATTGAAGAATGAAACAACAAAAATTACTTTCTTCACCACATTGTTTTCTTTATTTTCTTCTACAGCTTACAACCTGGAATTTCATAAATAAGTATTGCCAATAATTTGTCAAACTCATATACAACAATTTTTTGGTATCAGAAATCGTAGCCTGGCTTTGGCCAAGTATATATCTTGCTTCAAGATGACGCCGCATGTATCTGTTGAGCTTCTTGAGGAAGAAGGAATTGGTTTCATTGTTTCTAAGGATGCAATTGATACTGTAAGTCGTTACTTCTTAGAGTTTGCCTCTGTTATAGATTCATGCAAGCAAGCATGAATTCTTTGCATCAATTCAGCAGCACATATTCAGTAGCTAGCACCAATCTGGATTACCGTTCACAATGTCTAGTGGCACCGTAAGAAATAGATCGAAGAAACTACTTCTACTCAATACTTATATAAACTGAAGGAATTTTGATTTCTAATGTGTTCTTGAAAGTCTGACTGCATGTATTTTATTGCAGCGATCATATGTGGTGGTTGATAAGGGTTTTCAGTCATAAGCAAGTGCCATGAGTCTCTTCAAAGGCTGCTGCAGGATCAGGCTCTCTCCAACAAGAATTTCTTTTCATCAAAACTGATGAATGAGTAAGTGTATATGTGTAATCCACTTAGAATAAATACCTTTCCTTAATGTTTGTATTTGATCGTAATCCTACAATTACAAATCGGTATAATGAAATGAACAGAAAACTGGACGAATAATTCATTTTCTAGGTTCCTCTGTAATTTTAGTAAACAATTGGAAGCATTGGACTATCATCAATTTAAAGACCTATACATTGAGGTCTCAAGTATCTCAACTTTTCCATTATCTTCATTGTTGATGATAATTTTTTTATTTTTTTTTATAAGATTGTTGATTATCAGTTGATCCCATTGTTGTAGGAGAGCATTCGTGGTGGTCAGCTAGGCTCTGCAAATCAAGGTAGTCCATACAAATTGGTTGATATATTCTAGTATTAATATTTGAACATTTTGATTAATGTTATCTAGTAATAATGTTTCTGGGTGATTAATTTTATACATTTTGATTGTTGCTTCTGTTTGCAGTGGAAACTATAAACTTTCACTTGGAATGGTTGCAGATTCGGGCAAAATTGGGTACATGCTGATCTGTCTGAATTTGAGACCAGTGCAAATAAACTAAAAGTAAAGGTATGTGCTATTTTTCCATGCTCATCATCCGTTTCTCTTCCTAGTTGATGTAGTTTTCTTGTTCAATGTTCAATAAAAGAGAAAATATCTCCTCCTACATATTTGAGAGATTCTCTTCTTAGTTTTTCTTGCTTAATTCGGAAGGTATGATCTTTGGTTAATTGGAGTACATTAGGATACGTAACTTAGCCCCTTGACAGTTTCATATAGTTAATGTTCCTTTGCTTATCAAATTTGCAGGCAACAAGCAAACCTGCGTAGCTCCCATCACTCAACTACTCCACAGCTTCAACACCATGAGGAAGCAACTGAGTTTTCTGTCTTCGGAACCAACAAAACCTTGTGGCGCAATTGAACGTGCTCAAGACCCATAGCTGTCTTTGTCTCTGCAAGCAACACTACCATCCACTTCAGGTGACCAATCTGTAAGTTCACATGCATATCATCTTCTTAGTATCACTTTCTTTTCCAAGTTTTCTAACTTCTGAAGCAGTTAAACTATCTCCATGGTGCTGCTGTTGTACTATATGGAAGGGTTGTTTTAGAATAACAGTGTGCATTAAGGTTTATTCCAATGTAATCCTACATGTTTCAATCACGTTTAGTAAAATCAATTCAATATTTTAAAATGCCTCACTTTAATATCTCAACTCTGGCGATCTCATCATTGTCTTAATTACATTTAATATCTCAATTGCATCCAATTCCATGAAGAAATTCTGATCCATGTCTGCTAGCAGCTGTTTGAGGTGCATCCTGTACATTAAATCTGGCCTGTTTTGAGTTGCATTAAGGCAAGTTTCACAATTTCGGCCTAGCAGCTGTTACTTCAGAATTGACCAAATGGCCCTGTCACTTTACACAATAAGCACTACATAGGTTAGTTCAAATTCATATATGCATCAACAGTCTTAAATGTTTATAGTCTATCCATTATTTTGAGTAAATAGTAGCTACAGTATACAAGGCATTGACATTGATTTTAGTGCTCTGAAACTGTGAATATAAGAAAAAGAGAGGACAATGGCATTCATCTTTAAACCATGCGATTGAATCGATCAGTAGAGAACAAAATGGCTCTCTGTACTCTCTCTCTCTCTCTCTCTCTCGC
>BDJD01002310.1:107477-150103 GCA_002564525.1 Rosa multiflora | reverse complement strand
ACAAAGAATGAGTAAAATCTGTTGTGTGTTATATATCTCAGACAACAAAGAATGAGTAAAATCTGTTGTGTGTTATATATCTCAGACAACAAAGAATGAGTAAAATCTGTTGTGTGTTATATATCTCAGACAACAAAGAATGAGTAAAATCTGTTGTGTGTTATATATCTCAGACAACAAAGAATGAGTAAAATCTGTTGTGTGTTATATATCTCAGACAACAAAGAATGAGTAAAATCTGTTGTGTGTTATATATCTCAGACAACAAAGAATGAGTAAAATCTGTTGTGTGTTATATATCTCAGACAACAAAGAATGAGTAAAATCTGTTGTGTGTTATATATCTCAGACAACAAAGAATGAGTAAAATCTGTTGTGTGTTATATATCTCAGACAACAAAGAATGAGTAAAATCTGTTGTGTGTTATATATCTCAGACAACAAAGAATGAGTAAAATCTGTTGTGTGTTATATATCTCAGACAACAAAGAATGAGTAAAATCTGTTGTGTGTTATATATCTCAGACAACAAAGAATGAGTAAAATCTGTTGTGTGTTATGAACCTCAGACGACAGCAAAATTTCTTTCTGTTGTCTGACTGTGCCGCGACATCCCCGCGCATGCCATGGCAGGCACATGCCTGCGCAGAATTCACACAACGGAAACTAGTATTCGTTTGAGCAAAGTGATATCACACAACGGTGAAATCACCGTTGTCTGATGTTTTAATCACACAACACTCACTTAGACCAAGGTGAGTTTGGTCATCAAACAACAGAAATTCACCGTCGTCTGATGACCTTTTTGTAGTAGTGAGGCATGGTGCTTTGGATCTCGTAAGTGCTTAAGATTGGCTACATGATGATGGCGAATAATGGTCTCAAAGCTGTTTTGTAGTCCTCCACATTGTTGATCCTCAATTGATTCCATAGTTGTAGGAGAACATTGGTGGTATCAACTAGCTGTAAATGCAGATTAAGGTAGTCCATGGTTCGATACAAATTGGTTGATAGGATCCATTATTAATATTTGGTTTCTGGTTCATTTTCTTAGCTTTCACTGTGTTACCATGTTGCTAGTTGATTGATATCATGCATTTTGGTTGGTTTTCCATTTCCAGTGGGGACTATAGACATTCCACTCTGAAAGGTTACATATTCTGGCCAAGTGGGGTACATGCTGATCTAGCTAAATTTGAAATGACTGCAAATAAGCTTGAAGCAAAGGTATATGCTATGTCCCCTTAGTTGTAATCTTGCCTCTACTCTTTTCCTAGTACTTCTATGCTCAAGTGCCTTGATGTTATTGTCTACAATTTGAAAAAAAAACATATCATGTTCAAAGAGCATGATGTTGCATTATCCACATGGTCCATGGATTGAGCACATGGAATATGAAATTTATCAACATAAGCAAAATCTTCCTAGCACAGGTCACAAGCATATTCAATTTTATTCTACAGATTACAACTTGAAATTTCATAAATAAGTATTGCCAACAATTTGCCAAACTCATATACAACAATTTTTTATCAGAAGTTCTAGCCTAGCTTTGGCTAAGAATCTTGCGTCAAGGTGATGCAGCGGTGTGTGCTGACCTTCTTGAGGAAAATGGAATTGGTTGTCATTGTTTCTAAGGATGGAATTGATACTGTGAGTAGTTACTCTTTCTTGGAGTTTGCCTCTGTTGTAGATTCATGCAAGCAAGCATTATATATTTGCATCAATTTAGCAGCACATATTCAGGAGCTAGACTAGTCTGAATTACCATTCACAAGGTCTAGTGGCACCGTAAGAAAGAGAAGCAACTACTTCTACTTAGTACTTATATTATGAAAGAACTTTGATCTTAATATACGGTTCCTTTAACTGATGGCAGTTTTAATTTCTAATGTGTTCTTGAAACAGTCTGACTGCCTGTATTCTGTTGCCACGTTCATATGTGGTGGTTGATGAGGGTTTTCGGAGTCATAAGCAAGTGGCACAAGTCTCATTAGAGGCTACTACAGGATTAGGCTCTCTCCAACAAGTATGTCCATTAAGCAAAAACTAATCAATGAGCAAGTGTATATGTATAATCCTCTGAGAATAAATACCTTTCCTTTTTCCTTTCTCATTTAACGTAGAGGAAGTGTTAAAACTATTCAGTTTCAGAATAATAGTGCATAACGCATTAAAGTTTGTATTTAGGTTATTTGATCATATTCTGTAATTCTAGAAAACAGTTGGAAGTATTGGACTATCCTCAATTTAAAGATCTATAAATGGAGGTGTCAAGTGTCTCAACTTTTCCATTATCTTAATTACATTATCTCATTCTTGCAGCTAAATTCCCTGAAGAAATCCCAGCCCATGTCAGCTTTGTTGTGAATTTGGCTCGTTGATATGTCTAAGTTGATTAGGATTCAAGGCAGTTTAGCGGGCACAGGAATTCTTCTAGTATCCTAATGGGTTTTGGAATAGGAAGAGTTATTCCTATTGATTTAGACTTGGAAAGTAAGTTCTATTCTAGTTAGGAATAGGAAAGCTAGCTCTCTTTCCTTGTTCTAATAGTTTTAGGAATCCTAATGTGACATGTTTATAACCAGCACCTATAATCTATAAATAGGGCTGCAGGGAGGTCACATAACGTGTCCTCAGACCAGAGAAGAGATCAAAGAGAGATCTCAGAGAGTTCTTAGCTACATATAAACACAGGGGCAGGGAGAGCCAAGGGTGATAGAGAGATCTAGCAAAGGGGTTGGGGATTAGCATAGGGATTTCAATAAGTACTTGTAATCAAGTTGTTATCTCCATGGTGCTAGTGATTCTCAAGAGAGATCACACAGAGGACGTAGGCAAAGTTTTTGTCGAACCTCTATAAAATTGTGTTCGCGTGCTGTGGTTTTTTCTTGCTGTGATATTTTGCGTCATCATCCTATTACTGTTTGCAGTCATAAGTCTATAAAGAGAAACAAGGTTCTGGGTAAAAACACAGGGGCAGGGAGAGCCAAGGGTGATAGAGAGATCTAGCAAAGGGGTTGGGGATTAGCATAGGGATTTCAATAAGTACTTGTAATCAAGTTGTTATTCTCCATAGTGCTAGTGATTCTCAAGAGAGGTTACACAGAGGACGTAGGCAAAGTTTTTGTCGAACCTCTATAAAATTCTGTGTTCGTGTGTTGTGGTTTTTCTTGCTGTGATATTTTGCATCATCATCCTATTATTGTTTTTGCAGTCATAAGTCTATAAAGAGAAACAAGGTTCTGGGTAAAAGGTGCATATTTACTACAAAGTGGTATCAGAGCTTAGGTTCAAGGTGTTTCTAAAATGGCAGATGACAAGGCAAACGCAGGCAGCAATGTGATGCCCATTATGTTGAATGGGAAGGATAACTTCACATTATGGCAGAGGAAGATGAAAAGTGTCCTGATTCTACAGGTTCGTACGAGGCTATTCTCGAGATAGAGAATAAGGCAGCTGATATGGCAGACAAGGTTTGGCAGAAGATGAACAAGAAGGCAAAGAGCTTTATAGAGCTACATCTTGCTGATCATGTAGTGGTTCATGTATTGACTAGTGCCGGTGAGAATATGAACAGCAAAGAGACCTGGGATTATCTCAAGAAGGTTTACGCGGGTAAGGTTCATATTGGTGAGAATATGGACAACAGTAAGACATTGGACAATGTCAAAGAGGTTGATGCGGATAAACTCTTCTTGAAAGTCGAACTCTATAGTCTTCGGATGGAAGAAGGCGGGGATCTGCAGGATCATCTGAATAAATTTCATATTTGTGTTGCCAATTTATCAAAGTTGGATGTGAGGTATAAAGATAAGGAGAAAGCACTTATGCTGCAAAGATCTTTACCAGCTTCATTCGAGCACTTCATCACCAAACTCGTTTCCGGTCAGGATTCTCTCAAGTACGATGAGATTACCAAAGCTATTTCTTATTTTAAGATGAGTAGGGAGACCGAAAGCTCTCAAGAAGGAGGCATTCATGTCGAGGGCAAGGAGACAGGTCAGTTGACGAGTAAGAAGGATAAATCTGGTAACAAGGGTACATCAAAATCCAAGGAAAATTACAAGAAAGGTTGCTTCAAATGTGGTGCTACCGACCACTTGAAAAGAAACTGCAGAGAAGGGAAGATGAGAGCAGAGGCGATGGCAGGGAGTGCAAACACAGCCAATGTCATCATCAAACAAGATAAAGATGACGGTGAACTCCTTGTGGTAGCAGCCAGCTCCAATGCTTTCAGAAATTGGATTTTGGATACTGGTTGTACATTCCACATGTGTGCAATCCGAGAATGGTTTGACACATTTGAGGACAGTAGCAGTGGAAAGGTTTTTAGGGGAGATGACTCATCGTGTAGGATCCTAAGTATTGGATCAGTGAAAATTAGAATGCATGATGGAGTTGCTAGAACGCTAGAGAATGTCAGATATATTCCTAAGTTAAGGAAGAACTTGATATCTTTGGGTACTTTGGACAAGGCCGGATATAGGTATCACTCTGAAGAGGGAAGACTCAAAGTTCTCAAGGGATCACTTGTTGTGATGAAGGCCGACATTCAACCTAACAACTTATACAAGCTTCAAGGGACTACAATAATAGGTGGAGTTGCAATGTCTACTGAGGTAAAAGACAAGACTGAGCTATGGCATCATCGCCTTGGGCACATGAGTCAAAGAGGAATGCAGGAACTCCACAAGAAAGGTAAGCTAGAAGGTGTCAGTGTTTGCAAACTGAACTTCTGCAAGGATTGTACTCTTCGGAAGCAGAAGGTGACATTCAAGTTAGCAAATTGTGAGAACAAAAGCAAAGGATTGCTAGATTATATTCACTCAGATGTATGGGGCCCGGCACCAATAAGGTCTATGGGAGGCTTCAAGTACATTATTACTTTTCTAGATGATTTTTCGAGGAAGATTTGGGTCTACTTTATTAGGAAGAAATCCGAGGTTTTCACCAAGTTTAGGGAGTGGAAAACAGAAGTAGAAAATCTAACAGGCAGAAAAATCAAGGATTTGAGAAGTAATAGTGGTAGTGAATATAGAATGGAAAGGTTCTTACAATTTTGTAAGGATGAAGGAATCATGAGATACTTCACGGGGAAGGAGAATCTCCAACAAAACGGGGCTGCTAGAAGCATGAATAAAACTCTCTTAGAGAGAGAAAGAAGCATGCGGCTGCATGCAGGGTTACTGGACACGTTTTGGGCAGATGCAGTTAACCATGCGTGTTACTTGGTTAATCGGTCACCATCAAAAGTCTTGGACTTCAAGTGTGCATAGGAGGTATGGTCTGGAGAACCAGTTGACTATTCTAACTTAAGGGTGTTTGGTAGTAGTGCATATGCTCATATTTCCAACAATGAGCAAACCAAACTCAAGCCATAGTCACGCAAGTGCATATTTCTCGGTGTTGAGAAAGGAGTAAAGGGCTACAAGTTATGGGATATTGTCAGCAAGAAAAGGGTTCTAAGTAGACATGTCATTTTCGATGAGGAGACAATGCCGTTCAATGAAGTCACGACAAGTGAGGTGAAGAAGAAGACTGATGTTGTAGAGAAAGCAACCGAAGTTCCTCTAACCAAAGGGATCATGGAAGAAACTCCAGCTCAGGTGGAGCAAATTGAGCAGGTGGAGCATGATAAAGGGGTTATCGAGGAAGAAGTCTTAGAGCAACAATATCAATCATTAACACAACAGATCCTAGGAGTGAGGATTAGGAGGAACAGAGAAGCGGGAAAAATATAGCTGTTATATGAACCCGTGTCTACTCCACTGGTAGCACACTTCGAGTTGAGTGGGCAGAGATCATCTATGAAGGAGTTAGATGAGATGATGAATGTGTCTTATGCAAGAGTAGTGGGATCTCTTATGTACGCTAGAATCTGCACTAGACCAGGTTTAGCTCAAGCATTGAGTGTTATGTCCAAGTATATGGTGAATCCGGGTAGGCGACACTCGCAAGCAGTGAAGTGGATTCTCTATTAATTGAGAGACACCAAGGAGCATGAATCCTTGTTTGAAAGGAAACAAGAACAAGCATGCAAAGCTGGTCATGAGCATTTAGATTTGGCAGGAGACTTAGACAAGAGAAGACCTACAACAAGTAATGTCTTTACTTGTAGTGAAGGTTTAATGAGTTGTAGAGAAACTATGGAATCAGCTACGACGTTGTCTACCACTGAAGTAGATTGCATGGCACTAACAGAAGCTTCCACAGAGGCATTATGGCTTAATGGATTGATGAGTGAGTTTGGAATTCAACAAGAAGCTGTGGTGAAGAATGGGTTCATCAATTTGACAAGGAATCAAGTGTTTCAAGCAGAGACGAAACACGTTGATGTTCGTGGTCATCGCAGTGAAGGTTGGGTCAACTCAAGCAAGATAACAATTGGGAAAGTTGATTCAAAGGAGAATGTCTCAGATTGTTTGACCAGGACCATTGCCATTGAGGAGTTCAAGTGTTACTTGAACCTGCTCGATCTTACAGCTTGTTGAGATTGAGGTGGAGCACCTCCTCACTTGAGGTGCGTTGAGGCAAATAGACTTTTGCCAAGGTGAAGGTTCTTGAAGGTTTCAGGATTACTTCGAGAAGTACAAGATATCCTGGAGGTTGCAGCAATCAGTTTGGTATCAACTCACCAAGGTGGAGATTGTTGTGAATTTGGCTCGTTGATATGCCTAAGTTGATTAGGATTTAAGGCAAAACCAGATGGGTAAATGAAGATTAGTGCGCACAGGAATTCTTCTAGTATCCTAATGGGTTTTGGAATAGGAAGAGTTATTCCTATTGATTTAGACCTGGAAAGTAAGTTCTATTCTAGTTAGGAATAGGAAAGCTAGCTCTCTTTCCTTGTTCTAATAGTTTTAGGAATCCTAATGTGACATGTTTGTAACCAGCACCTATAATCTATAAATAGAGCTGCAGGGAGGTCACATAATGTGTCCTCAGATCAGATCAGTGAAGAGATCAAAGAAGAGATCTCAAAGAGTTCTCAGTTAACATACAAACACAGGGGCAGGGAGAGCCGAGGGTGATAGAGAGATCTAGCAAAGGGGTTGGGGATTAGTATAGGGATTTCAATAAGTTCTTGTAATCAAGTTGTTATTCTCCATAGTGCTAGTGATTCTCAAGAGAGATCACACAGAGGACGTAGGCAAAGTTTTTGTCGAACCTCTATAAAATTGTGTTTGTGTGCTGTGTTTTTTCTTGCTGTGATATTTTGCGTCATCATCCTATTACTGTTTGCAGTCATAAGTCTATAAAGATAAACAAGGTTCTGGGTAAAAGGTGCATATTTACTACATGGCCAAGTCTTCCTAAAATCCTTAAAGACTGCAGTAGCACATGGTGTAGATGATGCATAACTACATATCTACCATTATGTACCTGCACAATCACCTTTCCCAAAGTAACATAATTGAGTCGCATTCTATTATCATGAACATCCATTTGTTATGTTTTTTTTTGTGCATGTTTGTTGAGGCTTCGTGCAAGCTTACAAGTTCTGATAAACAAAATATGTTTGATTTCGTGCTAAACTGTAAGAAAGAGCTTGATTATAGCCAAACAAAAATTTACATGATTAACAAGCAAAATATAACATAGTAAAGGTCTTTCACCCTTTCACGAGCTGCTGTCTAATTGGGGGAAGATGGAATCAACAAAGGCGTGGTGCATTGGATGTGATAGCCACAGATTGGCTACATGATGATGAGATGATGTGTTTCGGTGAACTTGTTCAATGAGCCAGATGGTGGCTTCGGCTTTGCAGGGATGAAGGATGGCATCCAAGGGCCTGTATTCGTCCTCACTGCCAATCCTCAGTTGGTCCCACTGTTTTAGCTGACTATTGGTGAGATAATGCAGAGGTTGTCCGTAAAGCTGCTTAATGGATTTACCTAAACCCATCCATTAGGTAAATGGAATAACGGAGCCACGGTGTGTTGGGATTGGGATGTGCTTCGTAAGCACATGTTCCTTGAAGTTAGACTTTGCTCGGAAAGCCTTCAACTAGTTCCTTGAAGAAGAAGAAGAAGAAACAAAGGGTGTATTTTTTGTTGGGAATAATACTTTGATTCATTTCTATGCAGAATGTGGGGACTTGGATTATACCCGGAAGGTGTTTGATGAAATGCTTGAGAGAAACACTGTGTCGTGGACTAGTTTGATTAGTGGTTATGGTAGGAAGTATATGCCAAATGAGGTTGTTTCTTTGTTTTTTGAGATGGTGGTTGCCGGGATTAAACCCAATTCGGTGAGGCTACAATTGAAAGAGAAAGGGATTCAGAAGGTACCCGGATCCAGTTCCATTGAAGTTGAGTGGTTCATGAGTTTACCTCCGGTGGTGATACTGATACACACAGAGAGAAGAGCCGTATTGCATTGATGTTGCAAGAAATAAACAGCAGACTCAGAGATGCTGGTCACATTCCTAATTTGGACAATGTCCTGCTTGATGTTGATGAGAAGGAGAAAGAGTACTTGCTCGGTCGACATAGTGAGAAAGTGGCCATAGATTTTGGGCTTATAGGTATCGGGAAAGGACTGCCAATTCGTGTGGTGAAGAATCTGAGAATGTTGTTGTGATTATCACTTTTTGGCCAAATTACTGTCAAGAATCTACAACAGGGGAATCATTGTTTGATATAACAACAGGTTCCGTTTCTTTAGTCAGGGGCAGTTATTACTGGTAATAGAATTATGATTTGAAGAGAACTCTTCCCCAATTATTATTCTTCTTTAGTCTGCACTCCCATTATCTATTGCTTTTGATCTGCACTGCCATTATCATATTGTAATAATTACACAATCCAATTATGCATCCATTATCATTGAGCCATACTTTAGGGGCAATATGCACAACCCAATCTCTTCCATTGCCATTGTCCAAACTCATTTACTACTCAGCTGAAAAAACATGTGTTGTATATCAGAACCATCAAGCCCTTGAGCCTGAAGCTGGAATGACTGTTGTTCACCTAGTATGCCAACAGAATGGATATCCACCAACCATACCCCATCCACTTTAGAGTTCTGGTAAAAATGCCATGCATTCAGATACATGTATTCTTTCAGAGACAGAAATGTTTGAAGCTGAGACTTGAAAACAATTTTTAGACTTCAAGCTTCAAAGTACAAGATCTAATCAAAATTCTAAGATTTTTCAAGTTTGGTTTTCCTCTTTTTTCTCAGATTCTGCAGGTATATTGTCTGTATAAGGGTATGGTTGAGATTTGTTGGTTTTTCTAAGCTTTTAATTCATAGTGGCTAGGAACATTTGGAATTAGCACAATGGTAGTTGCAACAACTAATCGGCATAGGGATAGCATAGATTTTGCATTTATATTGTTTCTATAAGTCTATGGTTGAGATTTGTTGGTTTTCCTAAGCTTCTAATTCATAGTGGATAGTAACATGTAGAATTAGCACAATAGTAGTTGCATCAACTAATCAGCATATATGGATGGCATCTGGGGTTACCATACTGGCACCTTTAGAAAGAGAAGCAAGTAACTCTAGTATGTTGGGAAAGAACTTTGACCTTAGTAAATGGCTCCATGAATTGGTGGCAAATTTGATTTGTTACATTTGTATATGTTTTCAGGAATAGTCTGACAGCCTGTATTCCATTGCAGTGATCAAGTGGGGTGGTTGTGTTGGAATATCAAACGGTAAAACAAATAGCTCTCAAGTTTTGGTGAATGATACTTCATTATTGAAAGGGAAATAACTTGGCTTAAATACAGCCTTTACAAGAAACAGAATTCAAAGGTGCAACCACGTTTAACAACCCTAATTACGTGGTGAAAACAACTAAAGAAAGGGTCAATACCCTATCTGAAACAAACAACATGCTCCTAACAACTAGGAGTTATTGACTAAGCACAAAAACAAGGGAAATCCTAACTGTTTTAACAAACTCATGCATCCACAAACTCCGAGCTTGCTTTTCCTAACAATTCCTCCCCTAAACTGAAATTGCTGAAAGCAATCAGTTTACACCTTCCATCTTTCGAACACCAAGTAACCCACAAAGCTTCACAAAAGTCTCAAGCTTCAATGGCTTGGTCATTATATATGCAATCTGCTCATCTGTGCCACTGTGTACTAATTCTACAACACCCTCTCTCATGAGGTCATGCAAGGAGTGAAACCTCACATCTATATGCTTTGTTCTTCCATGCAACACTGGATTTTTCGATAACTTAATGGATGAACTATTATCACAAAACACTTTAATACACTCACATTGAGATTGACCGAGTCTATTAAGAATTCTCTTCATCCATAGGCACTGACATGCACAAGTAGCTGCTGCAATGTACTCAGCTTCAGTTGTGGACAGCGTTACTACTGGTTGCTTTTTCGAGCTCCATGCTACAACTCCTTCACTCAACATAAATACATATCCAGACGTACTTTTTCTATCATCTGTATCACTAGCATAGTCGCTGTCGGTGTAAGCCCTTAGAACATCTCCAGGCCCTCTCTTGTAAAACACTCCCATCTCTAGAGTGCCCTTCAAATATCTGAGTATCCTTTTAGCATCTAGCATGTGAGCTTCCTTTGGACTAGCCATAAATATGCTTATAAGACAAACAACATACATCACATCTGGTCTAGTAGCTGTCAAATACACAAGGTTACCAACCAATTGTTTATACACTGTTGCATCCACATCTGCACCTCCACCTTCTTTTGTTAGTTTCGTACCAGGCACAATGGGATTCTTCACCAAATTGCAGCTCCCCATCCTAAATCTTTCAAGGACTTCTCCAGCATATTTCTTTTGACACAAGTGAATGCCTTCAAAGCTTTGTTGAACTTCAACTCCTAACAAGTATTTCATTTTTCCTAAGTCCGTCATGTCGAACTCGAGTTTCATGGAGCTCTTGAACCTCTCACACATGCCAACATCATTTCCTGTAAAAATCAGGTCATCCACATAAAGACTCACAATCAAAATCCTGCCTCTATATTCAGTTTTGACGAAAAGTGTATGCTTATAGCTGCATCTCTCAAACCCCTCCTTGATAAAATACCCTTCAATTCGGCTGTACCAAGCCCTAGGGGCTTGTTTTAGCCCATATAGAGCCTTCCTAAGCTTGTAAACTTTATGCTCCTCACCTTTTCTAATGAACCCTTCTGGTTGCTCTATATACACTGCTTCCTTTAGTTCACCGTGAAGGAATGCACTCTTCACGTCCAGCTGAAACGCAAGCCAACCCTTTTGTGCAGCCAAGGCCAAAATCATTCGTATTGTATCCCAACGTGCTACTGGTGCGAATACTTCGTTGTAATCAACTCCGTGCTTTTGTGTATAGCCTTTCGCCACCAAGCGCGCTTTGCATTTATCAATTTCTCCACTTTCATTCAGCTTGGTCTTATATACCCACTTAACACCAATTTTCTTCATCCCCACAGGCAGATTCATCAACTCCCATGTTTCATTTTTTTCTATAGCTGCAATCTCCAAATCCATCGCATTTCTCCACTTCTTATCTCTAGCAGCCTCCTCATAGCAAGTTGGAACTTCATTTGACATAAACAAGGCCCAATTCTGCACGTCTTCCTCCTCGGACAACCCTTCACCACTGACATAATCTTGCATCCATATCGGTATTCTTCTATTTCTTCCTTCTAGTGAATTTGGTGCACTTCCTTCAGTTGCACTCGATGGATTTCCTTCAGACAAGTTAGTTGAACCCGATGCTTCTCCTTGTTGGCCCTCATCTGTACCATTCTCATCTTCCTCATCATAATCACTGACTTCATCATTCTCATCATCCCCCCCAATCAAGGATGTCAAGCTTCATCTCCTCATTACTCCTCCCCTAGTTCCAACTCTCACTTTCCTCAAACACTACATCTCTACTTGTAATTACTCTTCTAGTAATGGGATCAAAGAGTCTGTACACCTTTGATTCGTCACTTATTCCAAGAAGTACGCACTTATAGCTTTTGTCATCACTTCAATCTCTTGCTATCTGGAACATGTACGTGGCCTATACACCCAAAAACTCTGAAGTGCTCCACGCTAGGTTTAACCCCAGTCCAACTCTCTTCAGGAGTCTTGTCTTTCACCACCACAGTAGGACTTCTGTTCAGTACATGCACAGTCCAGGGAACTGCTTCCGGCCAGAAAATCTTTGGCATTTGTTTCTCTGTGAGTAAGCATCGAACCATATTCATGATGGTCCGATTCTTACGCTCAGCGACCCTGTTCTGTAAGCTGTCTCTTTATGCCATGAGTATTGCAAAAACTATTGAACTCTTGCGAAGTAAATTCGCCTCCCCTGTCAGTTCTTAAACAACATATACCATTCCCTATTTCCTTTTCAACAAAACTCTTAAAGTTTTTGAACATCACAAAACTTTCACTTTTCAGCTAGGAAATAAATCCATGTTTTCCTACTAAAATCGTCAATGAAACTCAAGAGGTACCTCTTATTGATGCTCGAGCTAGGAGTGATGGGGCCACATAAATCAGCATGGATCAATTGAAGCCTCTCCGTCACCCTCCACTGGCCTTTCTTAGGTATGACTTCACGGTGCTGTTTTCCCATGTTACAAACTGTGCACACTTTGCTTGCAGACTCGAATTGAGGCAATCCCTTGACAAGTTGCTTGTATTGCAAGGTTCTGAGGCTTTTGTTGTTCAAGTGACCGAATCTTCGGTGCCACAAGTCAGTAACATCTTCAGAAGTTGCTTGGAAACATGTTGATGGTTGTGATACGATCGTAGCAAGTAAGATGAACATCCTATTGGCTATCATTAGAGTCTACATTATGAGCCCTCTTCTAGGATGAAAGATTCTACATGCTCCATTTTGAATTAAGATTGCAAGCCCCTTCTCTTGAAGCTGACCTATGCTCAACAACTTACTTTTGAGTTCAGGTATATAAAACACATCACTCACTACCTAAGTTCTTCCTTCAACCTCAAGCTTGATATTTCCTCTTCCCATTACCGACATTCGTGTATTGTTCCCCAGCTTTACTGAGTGCCTGAATTGATCATCAAAATCTATAAACCATTGCTTATTACCTGACATGTGGTTGGAGCATCCTGAATCAAGGAACCAAACTCCTTCCCTCTTGGCATTATTCATCTCGACATAGGACATCAACAGAAGCTCCTCTTCCTCATCTAACTTAGCATAGTTCGCAGCCTTCTCCCAACTAGGGCATTCGTATTGAAAATGCCCTAGTTTGTGGCACTTAAAGCACTCAACTATTGCTTTGTTAAAGCCTTGCCTCCCCCTGCCTCGTCCTCCTCTGAATGCACCTCTATAAGCACCTCTACCTTTTCCTGCTCTGTTTTCATGACTGACCTTTAGAACCTATTCTTCTTCTCCATGACTCCTCATCCTCTGTTCATGAACAAGAAGGCTGCTCTGCAACTTATCAAGGGTCATGGTCTCAAGTTTGTTGGATTCCTCGATAGAGCACACCACATAGTCAAATTTTGAGACCATTGATCTCAAAATTTTCTCAGTAATGATGTTTTCACTCATAGTCTCACCACAAGCCTTCATTTTGTTGGCTATGATTATAGTACGAGCAAAATAAGCATTGACAGTTTCTCCTTCCTTCATGTGGAGAACCTCGAAATCTTTGCGCAAAGCTTGCAACTGTGCTCTCTTAACCCTGGTTGAACCCTGAAATTTTTGCCTCATTGAATCCCAAATCTGTTTAGATGTATTTGTATTTAGAATTGTTTCCAGAATTTCACGATCTATTGCTTGATACAGATAGTTCTTGACCTTTAGATCTTTCAACTTCTGCTCCTCGATCAATTTAAGTTGCGCCTCTATAGGTTCTCCTCCATTTGCCACCACCGAGATCCCATTCTCTATGAGACTCTAATATTCTTTGGAGCGAAGAAAGTTCTCCATCAATTTCGCCCAATGATCATTGTAGCCATCATACTTGGGGATAGCAGCTTGCACAAACCTATCCTTGCTGCTTTCCGCCATTCCTCTATTGTGACAGAAATCTGAACTTTCTTTTCACACACACACTCACTGTTTCTCTCACACTCACAATCAGGCCCCTGTGATGGGGCTCTGATACCACTTGTTGGAATATCAAACCGTAAAACAAATAGCTCTCTAGTTTCGGTGAATGATACTTCATTATTGAAAGGGAAATAACTTGGCTTAAATACAGCCTTTACAAGAAACAGAATTCAAAGGTGCAACCACGTTTAACAACCCTAATTACATGGTGAAAACAACTAAAGAAAGGGTCAATACCCTATCTGAAACAAACAACATGCTCCTAACAACTAGGAGTTATTGACTAAGCACAAAAGAAGGGAAATCCTAACTGTTTTAACAAACTCATGCATCCACCAACTCCGAGCTTGCTTTTCCTAACAGGTTGATGAGACTGATTGTCTGCAGAGTCATAGGTAAGTGGCATGAGGCTCTTTAGAGGCTTCTGCAGGACAACTACAAATGCAATCTTTATTCATCCACAAGTACTTATATCAGTTATATGCATCAAAATTTATCAATATGTAAGTTTTATATATGTGATAATCTGTATCTTTTCATTTTCCAAGTTTTGTAACTTGAGGAAGTAGTAGAACACTAGAACTATCTCTATGCTACTGGTTTTGTATGGTTAGGTTGTTTCAGAATAAGAGCGCATAACTCGCATCGCAGCGAAGCTTGTATTTGATCATCTCTAACAGAATCATGAAGTGGATGGAACTTGGCAGTTTCTTTGTAAATAACTAAATATATCAGTGGATGGAACTTTTTCCTCACTGTAAGTCTGTAATGCATGTGGTCTGTTTGCATTTACCTTATTACCATGGTTAATTGGTTATCATGTACAATAAGAGTGGGGCTTCAAAAATTATTATAATTAACCAAATAGTACGTACTTCCAATTTACATCATAATTGGGAACTATACAACCCCACTAATATGCAACATTCTTTGATCAGGGGCCAGGGGCTTTGCGATTGTAGTAGAATTATGATCACTTTATTCTTTCTTTTCAAACTGCGTAAAATTCAGACATAAAAACAAGAGAATTTAGGATCAGTTTGATTAAAAATGATAAATATGATACCTAAAGTTAAAATTTCATATCAGCTTCCGTCGATTATATATTGTAAGTATTTTGGGCTGTTCACCATTCAACACATGATTTCCCCTTTTCACAAGGAAGCCGGAGCATTAAGGAAACAAAGATAAAGGATCAAAGGATCGGATCTTGAAGAATAGATTAGGCCAAATTAGGTCTTTGATCTTGAGTTTAATATGTTTTGATTCCATATCTTTTTGATGCTCTTTGATTGATATGCATATCAGTCAAATTGTTTTAAATCTGTTATGCATTAAAGAAGGATTTAAATTTGCATATCAATTTGAGATCTTGGTTAGGAAAGTTTCGGTTGCTCATTCAAAAATTGTTTTAAAACCTTTCTATGTTTTTCTTAAACTGATTTCAAGAAAAGATTTGATTGAGGGGGAGTGTTTTTCTCCCCTATAAAAGGTTTTCAAAACGAAAGAGAATGTGGGGTTTTTCATTACATAAAAATTGCTCTAGATTGATTGATAAGAGTAGTTCATATTGTTTTTCTGAGAAAACCCTCTTTTACATGTTTCATGTATTCCATTGCAAAATCATTTCATATTGATTCTCAAGATCGTGATTTAATTGATAGTACAAAGAGTTGAAGGTTGAGTATCTTGAATATTGTATTAGGAGTTAGAACAGTTGTAAAACAAGTTAGCATGTGTTGCTAAGCGATAGTGTTTGTTGAGAACAACACGACTTGTATACTGTAAACCCTAGAGATTCATATTGGATTGCCTATTTCTGAGAAAACCCTCTTTTACATGTTTCATGTATTCCATTGCAAAATCATTTCATATTGATTCTCAAGATCGTGATTTAATTGATAGTACAAAGAGTTGAAGGTTGAGTATCTTGAATATTGTATTAGGAGTTAGAACAGTTGTAAAACAAGTTAGCATGTGTTGCTAAGCGATAGTGTTTGTTGAGAACAACACGACTTGTATACTGTAAACCCTAGAGATTCATATTGGATTGCCTATTCGTGTTGGCTACGTCAAAAGCCACGCAGTGAAGTTTCCTCAGTGGAGAGGTTTACACTGCGTTAGCAAATCTTCGTGTTATGTGTCGCATTTCTTTTGAAATAAACTTCCATACATAACGGTACTTCAAACAATAGTTCCATCAGATACTTTCATATATTAAAATTGATCATCTACGACGTGTTATATTTATATGTGACTAAATTTTTAAGGGCAAAGTTGTACGTTTCACCAATTATAATAAACGTAAAATAAAGCATTTGATCGACGGTGCGATCTCTTTCATTGACCCATTGACTAGCAGATTAGCAGAACAATTAAGAACAATTCTTAGGTTCACCCCTAGGGTGAATGAGCATATTCACCCCCATTGTCGATTAATGCATAATAACTTTATAATTTTCTAATCCAACCAATCATGTTGTATAACGTAATACAAAGATTAGTTTTGTAAAAAATCAATCAAATTGAAGACTTTTCAGTTATTCATTTCTATGAAATACATGGACGGTTCATCATAATAGTAATAAGTGTTGTTAGAACCATCAATTTGTTTGATTCAATTAAATAATTAAACGATTTCTGATTTGATTGATTTTTTACAGAGATGATCTTTAAAGGCTAATTTAAGATATAGACCGTTGGATTATAAATTTATTAAATAAAAGTATGTTAATCGACAATAGGGGTGAATATGTTCATTCACTCTAGGGGTCAACCGAAGAATTGTTCAACAATTAATCAAATCCAAAAAGGTGGACCAATCAATCAATAAAATATACACACTCACATCATCCCCACCAATAATCCAAGAAGTTCCAAGGAAGTCTAAAACGAGGGAAAGACCTGGCCCCCAGGAAGGAAAGCAGAAAGGTGCTTCGCAAGGACGAAATGATCAAAGGGTCAAAACGCATCAGTAGAAAACTGATATATCAGTAAACTTGCAGCGGAGATTCTTGTGCACCTGGGTCCTCAGTAACACGCGGCGAAGCGTTAAAGCACTGTACGAAGACAGATCGAGCAAAGCAAAATATGGCTTCTTCATCTTCTTCTCTCCCACTTTCTTCTACTGATCACCAAAATCATTACACATACCAGGTCTTCCTGAGTTTTCGAGGCGAGGATACGCGCTTTAATTTTACAGATCACTTGCACACCGCTTTGTGTCAGAGGGGAATTGAGACCTTCAGAGATGATGGGCTCAGAAGAGGAGAAGAAATATCATCGGCTCTTGTCAAAGCAATTAAGGGGTCCAGAGTTTCAATTATTGTCTTCTCTCAAAATTATGCTTCGTCAAGGTGGTGCTTAGATGAACTGGTCGAGATACTTGAATGCAGAAAATCCAAAGGACAAGAGGTTAGAGCAGTGTTCTACAAGGTGGATCCCTCAGATGTCCGACACCAAAGAGGGGCTTTTGGTGAGGCATTTTATGCGCTTGATCAATGCAAATACAAAGACAGCATGGACAAATGGAAGGCAGCTCTCAAGGAAGCAGCAGATTTGTCTGGATGGCCTTTCAAGGATGGCGAGTATGTCTTTAACCCCTCCACTAGCTATTTAATCAAAATATATTTTTGAAGTATTTGATTTCGCATATATGCTTTTAAATACTAGGTACGAGTCTAAATTTATCAACGAAATTGTTGGGGAGTTGTCTACCCGAGTGATAAACCCTTCATGTGAGTTGCAAGTAGCTGCACATCCAATTGGATTAGAGTCTTGTAGACAAGATGTCAACAGACTTTTACATGCTCATGAGGAAAATATTGTTCGCATGGTAGGCATATGGGGGCCTGGTGGAATAGGAAAGACCACAATTGTGAAAGATGTGTTTAATTCATTTCGCCATAAGTTTGCTTGTAGTTGTTTCTTGACAGATGTTAGATCAAATGCCCTAGTCCAATTGCAAGAGACACTTTTGTTTCATATTTTAAGGGACCCAACTTTGAAGGTGAGTAGTGTTGATGAAGGAGTCAGTTTTATAAAGACAAGGATGCAACAACAAAAAGTTCTGTTAATCCTTGATGACGTGAATCATTCTAGCCAATTACAGAACTTAGTTCCATCCCATGATTGTTTTGGGCCGGGCAGTAGAATTCTCATAACAACAAGAGATAAACGTTGGCTAATTGCTCATCAAGTTGATGAAGTATACGAGGTCAAAATGTTAAATGATCGTCAAGCTTTGAACTTGTTTAGTTTGAATGCATTCAAAAGAAATGGACCTCCCGGCGATTATCACAAACTTGCACAACGTGCAGTACGCTATGCCCAGGGCCTTCCATTAGCTTTGATAGTTTTAGGCTCTCATCTATTTCGTAGAAGCAGAGAGGAGTGGGAAGCTACATTAGATGGTTGTAGGGGAGAAGATCCCCACAGAGAGATAAGAGACGTGCTCAAAATAAGTTATGATGCTCTGGGAGTAGATTTAAAAAGTTATTTTCTTGATATCGCTTGTTTCTTTAAAGGTGAGCATGTAGAGCACGTGAAACCAATATTAGAAGCTTGCTACGACCTCAAATCAGTGACTGGTATTGCACAACTCCAAGAAAAAGCCTTGATAAGAATTGACAGAGATAGGATTTGGATGCATGACTTGATAGAAGAAATGGGTAAAGACATAGTGTATCAAGAGTCACCTGGTGAGCCCGGGAAACGCAGCAGAGTGTGGAGTGAAGAAGATATCAACCACATTCTAACAAATAATCTAGTAAGTATATTAATGATGTTTGTGTTTTTCAATTTGGAAATAATTTTATATTGAAATAGTTTATTACTAAAACCTTGAAGAAAAGATCAACCGCAGTCTAACAAATAATACAGCAAGTATATTAATGATATTTGTGTTTTTCAATTCGGAAATCATTTTATATTGAAAAGTTTACTACTAAAACCTTGAAGAAAAGTCCATTAGAACAGTCCTTGTGCTTCCAATAGAAATTGTTATTTTTGTTTTTTTTTTCTTCGTCTGAATAGAAATTGCAACCATAAATGTTGCTAGCTTAATAAGATTGCTTTCTTTTACTGTAGGGAACAAATAAAGTTATAGGCATTCAGGTCCCGCGGCGGTCATCTACGATATTTTTGAATGCTAAAACCTTTTCAGAGATGAAGAATCTTAGATATATTTCTTTGGCCATGTACCTGAAATTTGAATCTTTTTATGGAGACATTGGTTATCTCTCAAACCAGTTGAGGTGGCTTGATTGGCCTGATAGTCCGTTGCAATCTTTTCCATCCGATTTTCATGCAAACAAACTTGTAAAGCTCAATATTCCTCACAGCCGCAGAATCACACGACTATGGGAGGGACGTAAGGTACTTTAATTTAATAGTCCATTTTTATTTCATGGAAGTTGTTCCTTTACTTTATATATATATATCAGTAATAATGTTGTAAATTACTAGTGCTTCATGTTGGTTGATCATTTTTTTTTCCTTGCCGCACAGAATTGTCCAATTTTAACATCTATGGATTTAAGAGGTTGTAAATCCCTCATAGACCTCCCGAACTTCACTGGAATGCCCAACTTAATAGAGTTGAAGTTAGATGGTTGTGAAAGTTTAGTTGAGGTTCATCATTCTGTTGGATTCCTAAATAAGCTTGTGACCTTAAGTCTTAAAGGCTGCTGTAACCTAGTTAAGTTGCCAACCGAATTTAGCTTGAAATCTCTCCTTGCTATGGATCTTAGTGATTGCACTAGGCTAGAGGAATTTCCAAAAATTATTGGAAAGATGGATTCTTTCGGAGTGTTGATCCTATCATTCACTCGTGTTAAAGAATTGCATCCGTCAATTGGAAATCTCATTGGGCTTAATCAGTTATGTCTAGTAGATTGTAAAAATCTTACAACTCTACCATGCAGCATATATGAGTTACAAAATCTAGAGATCTTAGATGTGAGTGGATGCTCAAAATTTGATACATTTCCAGAAATCAAGAGAAAGATGAATTCCTTAAAAAAGTTATATCTAAGAGGCAGTGGCATTACAGAATTGCATCCCTCAATAGGAAATCTCATTCGGCTTAATGAGTTGGATCTAGCAGATAGTGAAAATCTTACAATAATACCATGCAGCATATATGAGTTACAAAATCTAGAGATCCTAAATGTGAGTAGATGCTCAAATCTTGTTACATTTCCAACAAAAGCAAGTATTTCACATGGTCATGACAGTGGCTCGCTAGCGCTTCCCCAGCTACGTGTACTCAAAATCAAAGGATGTAATTTATCAACTGTTGATTTCATTGGGAGTCTTGACTGCTTGAAAACATTAACCGAACTTGATCTCTCAAGTAACAATTTTGTTAGTGTTCCTGCACTTAGCAAATTTGTCAACTTGCCAAGGATTGACTTGTATTGTTGCAAGAGACTTCGAGAGATTCCAGAGCTTTCAGCAAATATACTCGAGGTAAATGCATGGGATTGCGAATCATTGGAGAGATTTTCAATATTGCCCAAGTCTTTGAATATGCTAGAGATGAACTTGTGGAATTGCCATAGATTTAGTTACAGTCTGGGCTATGACATGGAGAAGTTGAAAAATATTTTGCTGAATAATCCGGTCTGTTTATTCTCTCCCTCTCTCTCTCGTTTTGTTTTATGTAATTTCAGTATTTTATGATGCATACAGCTTATTAATATGGAGTGAGACCCGGACATAAGGGGTCTCTCACCTGAATTCTTATTGCTGAAACAATACGTTCGATATTAACATAGTTGACATTTTTATTGCAGAACAACTCCCCGTTTACGCTTGTACTACCTGGTAGTGAGGTTCCAAAGTGGTTCCATATTTCAAAGGAGGTTGCTGCTTATGAAAAAGGCCTGGCATTGACATGTGCAGTTTCCTTTGAAATACCAAGCAAATTGAATTGGGAGAACATAGGACTGGCTCTTTGTTCTGTATTAGTTGAGGAAACTTTTAGTATTTTTATTGACGATCGAGTTGTTATTTTCATCAATGAGGAACTCATAGATCAGAGATCCAACCGGCACAGTCCAACGCCAATTGGTCATATGCGTCTGAATTATATTCCATTATGTGATGAAATAAAGGGAAAGGTGGATCAAAATGGTTGGTTGCGTTATCACTGTCGAGTTCAATTTTACCCTGTTGATCGAATGAAAAACTGTGGAGTTCACCTCGTATGCCAACCACCGAATGAATATTCAAATAAGATTGTAATGGCGGCTCCACCTGCCGATGAGAGTGGTATGCTAGACTGCCTTTCGCGGCTTTCGTCGCCGTCAATAGAAGATGATTGTGAATCCTTGGACACAGACGTTGGCCTAGGCATAAGACGTTGGCTTTCGTGAACCTGCTGATTTCTTGATAGCTGCTGTTGGACCAGCTGTTGTTCCTGCAATCACTTCAGCTATGGAGAAAACTATACCTTTGGCTATATCTGATTGCTTTCAGGTAAGAATTTTGATGATCTGGCTTTTTCCTTTATAAAGTTGGCTTTAGTTATCTAATTGATGCTTGTGCTGCAGCAAGGAGTGGGAGATAAAGCAGTTAATCAATTGGAAAAATCAGTTGACTCAAAACTTGAGTAAACCTCGGGGCACAGTTTACTGTATCCAGGCAAATCGAGGCACAGTTTCAAACATCGGGTAAACAAGCTCTTCAGGTATGTCTAAATGTCATAGTGACTTAATTTCTTTGCATTTGTGATTTGAATATCTAATATGCGTTTGATTTACTTCAGTAAACCTTTTAACTAATGATATATATAACCTTTTTACATAGGATGCTCTCAAGTCTGGCATGGAAGCTTTAGTGGTACCTCCCTTTGAGAAGTCATGTAAAGCCATGTTTGAGCAAGTAGATGCCACATTCCAGAAGGGAATGGTTGAACATACAATTGTGGCTCTGCAGCATTTTGAGTCTGCACGTTCACCATTGGCCCATGCTTTAAGGGTGTGTATGCCTATACTCCGTCCAGCTTCTTCTCTTTCAATAATTTTATTGACAAAGTTCCTTCGCTTATGCTTTCAAGAATTATAATGTTTGGGGTCTTTGATTCTATATGAGAAAAAGGGGAATGAAGATTGGTAGCTCAGTAGGAATTATTATCTGCTCACAATGACTGTAGAACTTCTTGTGGGGTGCACTAGTATTTATGTAACTTGTCATAGGTTGATACAGCAGAACTGGAATGTGTAATGCTGCTCCACTAGTTTTTATGTTTTGAATCGCAAAGTATCAATGTCCTCCACCTGCAAAGAGTAGTATTTTTGAGTTGATGACTGAAAGGATGAGTCTGTGTTGCGTTCTAGAGACAAGGTTTTCTTTTGGTCGGTCAAGATCTCACTGGTTGATATCTTTCTAGGAATGAGAAATTTTTTGGCTTTGCTTTTACTTTATTATGCGGGTCTTCTGGGTTCACTATGGTGTACAGTTTCATCTGCACGTATTTATGTGTGACTCTGCATTTTGATGTTATCTGCGGGAAGCAATTAGCTCCGCATCATCAGTGACTCAAACCCTAAGCGGAAAATTGGATTATGGTCAACGTAAGTGAGTAGCTCTTGCAGCTGCACGGGGTAACTCAAGTGCAGTAAATCCTGACTGTTGTTTCGCCCTATGTAATGCGTTGTGGTAGTCAGCATCCAGATCAGAATGGGGCAATCTGTCTGGACTGTTACTGCATTAGAATCTGACACCTTGTTACTCCCACGCATTAGCATTTAATATCATGTGCATACAATTTACTCTGGTCTATTTTGAGGTGCATTAGCGAAAGCAAATTTCACTGATATGTGTTCTTCTAGAGTGGTTCAAAGCAACAACTTGAAACGATGCTGCTCTTTTAACTTCAAGATTCAAATTCTCAGAATCAAGATTTTTATGAGTATTCCTTCCTTCTCAAGATATTCCAATTTATGGTTTTCTCTTTGTTCTAAAAACTGAAGTAGTAAGCATACTAGGCTTGACATTTCTAGACATTTGGTTTTTCCTCCCCTTCTTTCTGTGCCATTTGTTTTCATTCATGCACTAAAGGACAAACATTCTCATGTTAATCTTTTTCACTATTTTAATTTTCAAACTTAAGGATTGTATTATATAATTGGTATACTTGCAAGCAGTGAAGAATATGCTAAAAGTTCTAGTCTGACTTGGCTAAATTCCGCTTCAAGGTAATGCGGCAGGCATGTGCTGACCTTCTTGAGGGAAGAATGTCTTTGTTTCTAATGATGGGGTTGATGCTTTAGTTATTGCTTGTTGGAGTTTGCCAATGTTGTACATTCATACAAGCAAGTTGTTGCTTGAAATCAACTGAACACTACCTAGATTTCTTCACTGGTATATTTTACCTATATAAAAGGTGTGATCTCTAGTCAAGTAGTTTAAATTAAACATGCATGATCAGCTCTTAAACCTTTTCGTATAATGTTCCTTTGCTTATGTAGTTGGATGGTTACCAGCAAAAAGACACTAATATACCTTGATATTGGCAAGACTCTTCTGATGGTCAGAGCAAGCAAGGGATGGTGAGTCCCCTGCTTTATATAAATGATATTCTGTTCATTCTTTTCCTCCAACAGCCTTCTGCCAGAATAAGATACAATTCAAATGAATGCTTGGTACTTCGAGCACATGAAAGCAGAAGACGATGGCAATTTAGATTTCTCATCTGTTCTTAAAGAAGTCCGACTTCATGTCTTTTCCATTGCACCGATTGCAGTGATCTAACGGGGTGGCTGATCAAGAGTTTGCGGCAAAGGTTGCAATAGGAAGTGGCATAATGCTGGAGCTATAAGCATGTATGGTGCTGGTGTTGTATAATGAGGTTATTTCAGAATAGCAGTTCTTTTTAAGACTCTTTCTAACAAGTCTTCTGCAGTTAACGACACTTAGTTGAGTTTTTAAAATGAGATGTAAATACTTGTAATCTGATGCTAAGAATAAGGGCAAGTGTCTTTTTGTAACTCAAGAGGAAGTAGCAAACCTATCACCATTGTGCTTCTGCTGTATGGTGACTGGTATTTTGTTTCACACTAATAACAGTGCTCGTTATCCTTCGAAGTAAAATTTCACTAGCAATCCGCAGTGTGTGCTAAACATGTTTCTAAAATTAGATCGGCATCCTACTATTCTTATCACCAGAAATTAATGAAAATTTAGCTCATTTAAACTGAATTCCAGAAGTGATAATTTCTCTGCACATAAAACCTGGTCATCGTATATGTTCATGTCATCTCTTTGTGGTATCTCTGTACTTAATTTGCTAAAAAAAAAAAAAAAATCTGGATATCATTGTTTCCTTGATTGGATAGCCGTAAAATCAACTGGACATCAACGGCATTCAAAGAGGTTCATCTGTTCACAATGACTGACATTCTGAATTGTAATTCAAAGCTTAGGCTATGCCCGAAAAGCCTTCGACTTGTTTCTTGAGGGAGAAGAAACAAAGGGTGTATTGTTCATGTACAATTCGCTGATAAGGGGTTACTCTAGTGCTGGGCTTGGTGACGAGGCTATTGGGCTCTATGTTCAGATGTTGCATTGAGAGTGTGCTCGAAGATTGTGGCTTTCTGTGAAGGGGTTCAGCTCCATGGGTCTGCTTGTGAAGATGGGTTTGGAGAGAGATGTATTCATTGGGAATTCTTTGATTCGCTTCGATGCAGAATGTGGGCACTTGGATTGTGCCCGGAAGGTGTTTGATGGAATGCTTGATCGAAACACTGCGTCGTGGACTAATCAGAGAGGCTTGAAGCTGAGACTTGAAAACAATCTTTAGAGTTCAAGCTTCAAAGTGCCAGAGCTGATAATAATTCCAATATCTTTCAGGTTTATTTTTCCTCTTTTTTTCTCAGATTCTGCAGGTATATTGTTTTTTAAGGCTATGGTTGACATTTGTTGGTTTTTCTAAGCTTTTAATTCGTAGTGGTTAGTAACATTTGGAATTAGCACAATGGTAGTTGCATAAACTAATCAGCATATATGGATGGGATGTGGGGTCAACATACTGGCACCATAAGAAAGAGGAGCAACTACCTATAGTTATGTTAGCAAAAAACTCTGATCTTAGCAAACGGCTCCAGGAAGAGTACAGATACTCTCTGTATTCATCCACAAGTATTTGTATTCACGAACACTTTACAATAAGGAAGTATGTATAGGTAATCATCTTCTAGTAAATACCTGAATCTTTTCCTTTTCCAAGATAGCAGAATCAGTTTTGATCTCCAACACACTAATTCTATAGTTCTGAGCAGTTCTACTTTTTTTTTACTGTTGGGTTCCTTTGTTTTTTTTGTTTCTTTTTATTTTACTTCCCGCCCCTTAACGTGCATATGCTCCGCACATGTCAATTGGTTTTTATTTTTTATTTTTTAAATTAAAAAAACTACAGCTATTTCTGTCCTTATTTTGGGAAAGTTTCTTCTTTTTTCATAGGAATTTCATATTTGAATAGTCTATTGACTATCTTATTCTCACATATAAATAATTTATTTATTAATATCTACATTATGTGAGGGCATGTATAATAATTTAAAATTTTAATCATTCTTTTAAGAATTTGCTGAATTATATAAGACTTTGTTTAACTTTTTACTTTTTTGTTTAGATATAACTCATACCATACAACATGTTTTATATTTATTTCTCTAAAATATTATATTTCTCCTGGTATAAAAAGAGAAGCAACAAATTAGTTCTATTTTCACAATACTTCTTATTATTGTTAACCTCTTTTTCTCTTCTTAATCAATAAGAAAAAGATTGGTCGCGTAGCTATTTGGCAATAGTTTCGACAAAGTTCTTCTATCCTGTTTATTTTTTTATTGAATAGAAAAATGTTTCTATATAATATTTCTTTTCGTTACTTATTTGGTTTAGCTTTTGCCAGCCCACTTCATTTTTCAATCTTGGATTTGCCACTGATAATGGCATTTCACATCCTCCATATTTTCCTTTTGAAACAGTAAGAAACATGAATATTGCTCTCAAATCTGTCATACAGATTATTCAATGGAACTAAAACCTCAAGGGATGGAGCTGAAACCAACGGGTTTAGGAACATACAATTAAAGCCTAAATTTCTTAATTAATCCAAAGATCGAAATAAGAAAACTCCAAACTCAACTGCTAGAACTCAATGGAGTAAAATTAAACTCTCTCTATAGGCGTCGATGTACCTGGCTATATGAGGTATCTCAATCTCCTTGACAGGACGCGATTTAGTATCGTACAAGACCAAACAAGAGTTTCTTCTTGTAATATGAACTTCACCATTTTTATTAAAGCCCAGAGGCCAAGCTATGTAATCCTTTGATGGCTGCCGAATAGTGCGAACATTTTTCCAAGTATTATCTTTTTCCAGAACCCATATGTCAGCGGAGAAAGATTCCCAATCCAAGTGGAACACAGAAAGTGCATTCTCAAGCACCCGAATATGAATCGGATCCAGATTTGGATACGGATTCACCAATTCATTAGGAAGTACAATTTTTCGAAAAATTTCACTGCTCATATCAAAAGCAAGGATGCAACGACGGATAGGACTAACCTTTACTTTATGGCCTGCAGTAAAAAACGAGGTCGGATGCTCTGCTGCAACCCAATAGACAACTCCATTGAAGTATATGCTTTTTTCCTGCAACTGAAATGAGACACGTGACAACGGAACTGCAGTATTAATTCTTCTCCACGAGTTCAATCTGACGCTGTAAACCTCAACTTGGCAGTAAAAACCGGTACTTTCTGCGCTCATCACAATAATCTTCACAACTTTGTAGTCATCTTCCCCAGGTTGGAACCCTAATCCAATATAAGTACAGCTGCGAGCAGTGATTAAGGGTTCAGGAAGTTGTCGAAATTTTCTGATGGATGGATTCCATAAATATATGGGAATTTTACAACTCGAAGGAAAGTTACGAGTAGAGACGCAAAGCAGTCCATTGCACGAACCCTCAATCTTGAGGTATGACCCTAATTTGTCTTCCGGAATCAGAAGCTCTAATTCCAAGCACTTGGCATATGTTTCAGCAGAAAAGAGTGAGAAGCACTTCTGTTTAGCACTGCCGGTGAGTAAATACTCGTAATTCGTATTACCTTTCATCAAGACGTTTTTCTTATGATGAGCGTTTATGAAACTTGGGCTGCAAATCAACGTATTCCAAGATTTGCAAACGCATGTTGACCGCAGTACATATTTCACAGCAGGTAGTTTTTCAAAGATTTCAAACTTTATTTCTTGGGGTAGGTCTTCAAACGACGTCACTCTTGCAGCTGTAACTTTTTTTGTAGGGGTAGGAAACATTTCAGAGGGAAGCTAATTATTTTGAACAAGGTCGATCGGTATGAAAAATTGAAAATGGCTCGGACGAGAACAATGGAGTTTCAAATGTAAGGTTGGAGTTGTGCCTTTATATAAAGGCGTATAGAGGAAGTTCTACTCGGAATAGAACTTATATTCAATCATAGAGAATCGGCAGGAATAAGACTTCTAATATGATTAGGAAACCTGATTAAAGAGAGTAAGGTGAGGCATGATCCTTGAGAGGCAACCTACCACCGGCTAGCCTCACTAAAATCCATTCATCTTATCTAGCTAGCTAATCCCAATTCAATTATGCAAAGCAAAGCATAAAAACAAAAGATGAAGAAAAAAGAGAGAGAAAATTGGTCAAAGCGTATCTATCTCAGATACATCCATGTGAGATAACTTACCAACTTTCCAACATCTAAAAGAAGCTTTTCATCTAGGGATTGAGAGAAAACCTCGGAGAAAAACTTAGAGGAAACTTTGAGAGAAAAGTTGTCGATCATGCCTGCCCGGCTACGCCTCAGATCTGACGATGGCTCCTGGCCTTGCCGGTGTGCGTCGAGTGCAGCCTGATGTGTTGATGGTGTAAGTGAGAGGATATTGGGGCTGAATGGGCTCCTTTTGCCATGGTTTCTGTTGACGGCAGTGTTGACACAGGCAGAGGGTTTGCGGCAGATGATGAAGACTGATTGTATTTGTTCGGATCTCGCTGCAATCGCCGGTTGTGTGGCTAGGCTTCGTACCTATTCTTGTGGGTTCTGTGGTTGGATCCATTCAGATCTTGCCTTAAAACCATTGGAGAGGTTTCGTCGATCGATCTCAGTGCTTGCAATGTGTAATGATTCTATCTTTTTACATGGGCTATCGTTGTTGTATGGGCCTATTTGGGCCTTATGTTTCTTGAATCCACTACTTCTAGATATATATTTTCTTCGCTTAAATAACCACTTGGACTTGTAACAGAATCATCGAAGTTTTCTTTTCCTTCTTTCTCTTTTACAACGATGTCATTTCTAAGCTTGGATTCTGGCCTCCTGGGGATCCTAACAATTGGTATCAAAGCCCGCAATTGGGCCTGTTTCAGAGTTCAGCGGTGTAGGTGGGATCTCCGGCGCTTGTTACAACACGCATTCTTGTCACCCTCACGGTAGCCCTAGCTACCGACCATCTCCTTCCCAGTTTCCATTGCAACCAAGCTACCCACCACCACCACCTTCCCAAACAATCATCAATCGGTTTGTTTTTCCTCACCAATTTCTACATCTTCATGCAAATCAAGCTTAGTGGAGAGCCGTTGCACATTCACCACACAATTACTCAAGTACTGGGCTTCTCTCCACCACACCCCAATCACCTCTAACCCCAATTCATCCTCATCCAAGTGAGATCTATAACCACTACCCACGTATCCAACCTTATTTCATCCCCACAAACCAGTTTGTTTCTCCAACTTCCCTTCATGAGCAACCACTAGAACTTTGAGATCAAGGCCGGTGATAGGATTGCACAGCTGATAATAGAGAAGATTATCACCCCTGATGTTATGGAGGTTGAGAAGATTATCACCCCTGATGTTATGGAGGTTGAGGATTTGGACCGCACTGTTAGAGGTGAAGGAGGGTCTGGCTGTACCGGCTTCTAGGCCTCTATTTATGGTTTTGAAATCAGGGACTTTTAGGGATCAACAAGGTTTCAAGCTTTGACAACAGATTGTTGGAGAAGCTTGGAACTATATATGGTTAGAAATCGAATTTAGGAGGATTTGAATGGATTTGTTTCTGTAGGTGTTTAGTGCAGGTGGTCGAAAATTGATAGCAAGTACAAAAGTAGTCCAAATCCGGCGCGATGGGACCCACAACCTCATATTCATATTGCACTCGCCAGCAAGCCGCGCTTGAACAACACGCACCAAATATAACCGTGGTCCACCTAGACCATGGTCCATAGTAGAATATATTTTCGAACTCCTCCTCCTCCTCTTCTTCTATGTTGGAAGATGGCAATTCATAGCAATCTCTCTTATGCAAGGCGGGATGTATTAGGATGATCTATGATAGATCTCATATATCTTATACAGTTCGATCAAAGTAAAAACATCCATCTAGAACTTTGAATGCTAGCTTCATTCTAAGCCAGTACTCAATTAATTTCTTATAATGATATAACTGACGATCTAATTGTGAATTTATGATAGTGACATTTGTAGTCTGTTTCAGGCAAAAATACATCAATTTTTGTTTTTTTTTTTCCTATTGATCCTGCAATTCTTAGATGATGATATGTTTGTTGAAATATTCTCCTTGTGATGTAGTAAGAAGTATTAATTAATTGTTAGTTGCATGTATTACTATGATTTGTATTCTCTTTTAGAGTTAATTAGATTAAAGTCTAAAAACTAGACTCCATATTGATTGTAGTCTGCATCAATTTTTTTTGTTAATTGCGGTCCAATGACTCAGCTGCCACCTCAAATTTATTTCCTTTTCCATCGTGCTGACTCAATCGTTATTGATTTTCTTTGTTACATGACTAATATGTCCTTATTGAATGTCTTTACACATAAAAAGCAAGAATTTATAGGATTAAAATTAGCAATCTGATTAGTAATTTGATATCATATTTGATGCATATCTTTCTTAAATTATTCTTATTGATTTGGTATAACATTATGGAATTGATATGAAATTGAATAAGATATTTAATGTAAATCATTCCAAAAATTATTCTAACTTAAAAGATGTCTTCTATAAGTTAAGAATCTTTCTATAGCAATATTTTGATAATGTTTTTCTTCAACACCAAAGGCTCTATGGGTGTGGCTCCTGTATGTAATGTCAAGTATTTTATGAACGTGGCTTTCTATGGTCAAGGTATTTTCTTGTCGACCCTAAACGATTGTGGTCCTTTTGGTGTAAATCATTCCATCGATGGTAGTTATTCCTCTTCTTCTTAATTTTTTTTTCACATTTCCTTCTTAACTTACCTTTAACCTAGAAAAGAACATGCGTGTGTGTGCGTATATTGTTGGTTGACAAACCACTATTGAATCTTATTCTAAGGTAAACATTACGTAATTTTTGTAGTATATGTATTAAGAGCTCAAAATTTCAGTACACCTCATATTAGGTGTCTGCATATTAGGTATAGTACATGGCTAAACTTTTACCTTTGTTTTAGACATGAAAAACATACCTCTTTATGAGGTGAAAATAATTATACCTATGTATGAGGTCTAGATTTGCATATTATTTTTTATGTTGATTTCGTGTTCTATAATTATATGTACCTTATAGGTAGGTTTATTTAATGTTCTTCACTTTCCACCTTTTAGTTAGGTTTATGCTAAAATACCATATTTTCTCTTTGCGAGTTAAAAATATATGCCTTTCTATGAGGTAAAACACTCATGCTTGCATAATTTTTGGTTAAATTGATTTCAAGTTCTTTAATTATACCTCGTAGTTAGGTTTTTTTTTTTTATCAACATGGGAATTCATTCATCCTCAATAAAGAACTACATCAAGGAGTATATAGTGGCCTCATTAAACCCTACAAAACCAGAGGGAAGAGTACCACACTCCATATCAAAGACTTAATGACATAACTCACTGACTTAGATCGTCGACTAGAATTGGATTTAGCCAATCTAGTGTCATTCTCCACCAATAAGTAGGGAACAACTTTAAGTTTTATATTTATATTTATTCATGATTTTTGGAATGATTATGTATAATTAATAATTTCAATTTCAATCTTTGAAAAATTAAAAATAATAATAATGAAAATTTGGCAAAATCAGGTAATTTAAATTTGTTTCATTTCTTGACTTGAATTGGCAAATTGGACAGAACAAATAGTCAATGGACCGCAATTAACAAAGAAAAAGTGACCAGACTGCATCCACTATTGAACTACGAAATTGGACCTTGATTTAAATATCTATTTCTTTTAGGGTGTTTCTAAATGTACCCAGCAAATATCTTACTATACCTAGCCCTAGAATATTATGTTTAATTTTTCAAATTTACCCTTAAGTAAAATACACCCAGCAAACTTCTAAGCTGCAAGCACCATTCAAACCCAACAAACATATACTCGATCTAAACTTAAATGTCATCTTCTGGTATGGAATCGATCTGTTGATTTTTCTAGTTTTGATTTGATTGCATGTAAATTTTGGATCTTTTTGTTAATTTTTCAGAGTTTTTGGGGGTATTTGGAATTTGATTTTGATTGATTTGATGGGAATTAGGTGCGGTGGTGAAGAACAAGGAGTGCAAGGAGGAACAGCAAGGCGATGTTCAAGGTCACCGAGAGCGGAATAGCCCTCGGGAAATAGGGCCTAGAGAAGAAGAGAACGTGGGATCAATCCACCACCATGACAGCGATTTGGACTCGAACAGTCCGTCCAGCTTTACCAGTAGTGTGTTGGGCGGCCACAATTCAGAGACTTTCACCGGCTCCAGCAGCAACAGTAGCACCAGCGTTAACTGTTGCTCCGGTAATATTACCGAGGAGGATGAGGATGAGGATGATGGCTGCACAAGTATACTTACTTGATCAACTGAAATATCACTAGTATGTGGAATGGAATGCACTTGATAGTTGGTGCCAACTGTGTTCCTTGATCAAAGAATAACTCAAAGAATGAGCATCGGGTTGTATACCTTTGATCAAAATTCTCAGTTGTAGGTTGGTCTATCTATTAGCTAAATTGTGAATTCTCAGTTGTAGGTTTTGCAATATATGGACCTAGTTGATAGTCAAACTAGCCATGAGAAACTACTATCAGAAAACTCTGCGCATACTCGTCAAGTGCTTCAATTTGAAAATTCTTTCTTGTTAGTTTCTCTACTTTGAAAATAATTAACATCCCCGGATATGGAAGAACATGTCAATCAATATGATAGCTAGCTTCCTCATCGGAGTACCAACAATAATACTATCAAGCTGAGTCTTTTAACTCTGTTCTTGAATTAATTGTCATGGCTTATAGTCATTATAGATCGAGTTGAATGATACCAAGTTACCAACTACCGAAAAACATGCAGCTCATGACCACTCTTAGAGGAATTCAAAAAGACTTCATAATGTTGAAAGTAATCAAAGTATCTGCAGAAGATCAAGTTACGGATCAATTGTCTACAGTTGGTGTCTTCTGATGCTATGGCACTTGAGAGTCTCCTACAGAGTTCAACACTACCAAGATTGTTCATGTTATGTGCGGGATTTAACATTGCATGTTCATCTACGTATCTCAGGAAGATATTTGATTTCAGAAAAGAAAAAAAAAATAGCATGGCAACAATTTATTATTTTATTTCAATATACTACACTTCTTGCAGCTGTACTAGATAGAAGAAAGATCAATATATATTATTAGGACCATATCAGTTTGTAGATGGTGAGCCTATTGAAAGGAAGACTATTTAGAGTCGGAATGATTATGTGTTGATAAAGTGACATAAACTGTTCCAACATAACCAATTGATTTCTAGCTTGATACCCTGAATGTAGTCTACAGATTTGTAGAAATCTCAAGTTTCCTATATGTAGTCTACTTTGTTTCAAATGGGAAGGTATGCATTTGAGTCATAATCAGAAGTCGCATGATATCTTAGCCTCATGTGTTAGCTACAATTCTATGTAGAAGTTATGGATGATCAAAATGGCTGAAAAATGACTTCAATGTAGAAGTTATGGATGAACGTACACAAGACCTCATAGAGAAATCAACAATAAGATATATGAATTTCTTACAGTGTTGGATCGAGTCATTCCAGCCGTATCGATCAAGAAGACAAGAAAACCTCTGTAGTTAGGCATGTGTATCTCATCCTACTCAACCTCATGCAACGTGAAGGCATTACGACAATAGTGAACGTTCAATATGTGTTGCCACTAAACAGACGGGTGCACCTTGGATCTGGTTGCTGGGTTTGTAAATCAAAGCAAGGGTAAAGTTGGAAAGTAAAATAAGTGTTGGGTGTATTTAGATATTTTCTGGGTACAATTAAAAATAGCCTTCTTTTATTACTCGAATCACTTTCTTAACAGATGAACTGTTTATCCTGAATAAAGAGTTTGCAGGTAATATGAGGCTGCTATGGAACCTTTTCTTTGGTGGTTGGGCCTCTGCAAATGCACCAATAGCTTGGAAGGGTGTGGAAACCAAGTTGTCTGCTCTAATGTGGTCGCTGAGGTAATCCTACAGGAAGGCCAAATCCTTGATTTCTTGATCACTATGCAGTTGGTGACGGTTTTGTCCACTAGGCCTTTGGATGAACTGAAGGGCATCATGTGGGTTGTGCATGGATATCTTGCAGATGTTGTTGGCTCCTACTCTAAGTGGATCTCTGCTTTTCAAACAAATGCTAGACCCTTGCTGTTATTTCTTGCTGCTGGAATATCAGAACTCCTGTCTTTGAGTTCTTATGCATCTGCATTGTCTGAAGTTTATGAAGATGCTTCTGCAGTGACGTATGAACCTTCAAATTTGGAGACATTCATGTGGATAGAAGAGGGTCTGGAGAACAGTCATTTACCTTTGGAAGATGAGGAAAAAGTTGCTAGTGCAGTTTGTCTGATCCTTGATCCTAATAATAACAACGAATTAAAGAGCAACTTATTGGCTAGATAGCTTTCTTCTAGCTTTGAAGCTATTGGGACACTTGTTGATAAAGATAGCAGCCATTGCCTAACACAAAACCCTGCTACCGATACACAAATTTCGAACTCTGGTGCAAGAGGGCTATAGTGGATGGGAACGGTATTCAGTCATCGTGCAACATCTGATAAGCAGAGTGTATCTTCCGGAGATGGTTTTGTGTTGGCGCCATTGCAAGCATTTTGGCCAATGCTAGAGAAAATTTTCAGGTTTGAGCACATGGAAAAACCATTTACAAGTTTGGAGTACGTTGCTACATACGATGGGTGGATGCAGTGATCGGGAATGTCTTGGAGTTCTTTTTGAGACCAATAAATGTGAAGATATGGTAGTGTTTAAGGACACCGATGTTGGTGGTGTTCAATGTTCGATGACCTACAAAAATGACACTGGTTATGCAATTGAGCTTAGGAACAACCTTGGCGAAGTTTCTTCCGGTCTAACAAATAGGTTATGGCTTGGGGAGTCATTGAAAGCAAGACTTTCGGTTTAGTGTATATTAAAAAAACAGAGGAAGGTAATATATTGTGGATCCAATATGATAGATAAGGAGGGCTCTATTGAAAGCTGATGTGAGCCTTCCTGTTGTAAGAAGGTTTGTGCAAGCTGTCAGTGACCAGGCAGTTGATGTGGGGGTTATCCGCAGATTAAAAACCTTAAGAGGGTGTTGTAAAGAACATATATAGCAGACACAAAGTTGTATACAAAGACTTCTCACCTGAATACCATAGCAGATACAGAATTCATGGTAGATTTACAAGCAACAGAGTCAATACCATAGCAGATACAGAATTCATGGTTGATTTACAAGCTACAGAGTCAATCAAATACTTGGGAAACAGCTGCCAACACATTGCTGCACTTTAGCTTCAGTTGCTAAAATTTAAAATGCAACTCCAATTATGTATGTAAAAAAGTGTCTACCAGAATCTTGGAAGCCGGGGTCATGGTCTACAGTAACTGCAAATTCTCGGTATACACATCAACATAGAATTCATCATCCTCATGTGGCAAGTCAATATCAAAAGCTACCACTTCGTTTGTAGCTTGATCAAGAATGAGCAGACTCCTGTCCTCTGTACCATCACGTTCAATTCCTATGAGATATCCACCTTTTGGTGTGTAAGCCAGTGGCCGAGATATTGCAAAAGGACTTTGAAGGTCAATGCTGCAAATGAGTGTCCACTGCTCTTGGTCTTCCTCATTTTTCTGCTTGGTGTGGACTTGACATATAAAATGACCATCTTGCTGCCTCCAAGTGAGAAATGAAAGTGACAGATGATGAACTCCAGCCGAAATTTGATGATCATTCTGAAAAAGTGGAGGCTCTGGATATGCTTGCACTGTAAATCTTTGATCTGCCAGATCATAGCACAGCATGCCTTCATTGTTACGGGCAAGCATCCAGTACACAAAGCCTGACAAGTAAATGCCATCGCCGCTTTGAAAAAGTAAGGTTTCATTATCACCAAGTGCGACATTCAGTGGCAGCAACCTTGTCCAAACATTGGACCTCAGACTGTACTCTTCGACTTCATACAAAGGATTCATCATCTCCGTCGATCCAGTGCACCTTATTTTAACCACTTTATAGTCATATCTCTTAGCATCAAATCCTAGACCAATGGCAGTAGGAACAATAACATCACCATCTTGATCCCCTTCTTCTATTTGGATATGTCCCTGTGGTAACTGCCTCAGTCTCCGAATGGAAGGATTCCAGACATATATTGGTGGATTTAAAATCATCCCATAGGGCTCACTGAAACAAATGAGTCCCCTGCAAGAGCCAACGATTGAAAGGCCCCGAATCTCCAAAGGACTATTTATAAAGGAAACCCAGTTATTGATATCAGTCGAGAACAGCCAGTAAACCAACTTCAGTTGAGTTTGAAAAAGCAATAAACCAGTCTTGCCACTGTCACTTTCATCGTATGCCTTGATAAATGTTGGGGAGAAAATTGCCAAACGCCATACCCTGCAAAAGCAACTCAACTGGACTAGAGTTTTCGCAGACAGTTTAGCATGCAGGAATATGCATTCCCACATCTCACTCGGCAGATCCGGCAGTTCCATTTTATAACAAAATTACCTTCACCTGAATTTACCAACACAGAAAGTGAGAAAACTATTCAAACACTATCCATCTCCGCTACTCACTGTGGTGCAGCATAAACATCGCCCACCAACACAAACATTTGTGAAATAAATTAGCTACTTGAAAGGTTTTCTAGCAACATATGATCGTTTATTTTTGCCACTAATCTGTACAAGAAAAGGCAGTAGTAATCTTCGATTAGATTCAGGACAACCACTTTCCCTTCAATTCGATCTCATCATTGACCACATCATTACAATTTTCAGTTATTCATAACCTAATCCTACACAGCTTTCCTTGCCATTTCATAAAACCAAACAGATAAATCTAATATGAACCCTGCCACAGCATGGCCTTGAATACACAAGCATACAAATTAAGTAACAACCAAAAAGACTCATGATCTAGAAAGAACAATTCTTTGTCAACTTCATAGTTCATACAAATAGATTTCTTGATTTTATCAATTCAGTCATCTCTGCACATTTGCCTAACCAATTTGCATGCAGTTACGAAACATCTAATAAACACAAACATTCTTTCATCCAAATCGCAAAAAAGAAATGAACTTTCCGATTTTCTGTTTCTGGGTTCTACCCAAAATCAAAAAACAAAAGAACCCAGTTCCTTGGGGCAGAAAGCTTCAGAAAGTAAGAATGCCAAGAAAGCAAGAACAAGAAACGAGTCACAATTAGCAGAGGTGACGAAAGAGAGAGACTGACCTGTGAACGCAGAGAGAGAATGAGTGTGATGTTCTTGGGCGTATGTGTGGTGATGTAAAAAGGGTACACAGATTTGTTGTTGGGTCAGATTTCGCGAAACGGGTCGAGTGAGGCAAAACAGTGGACTGTGCTAGAGTTGCTGCTCCCCTGATATATAGAGGAAAACAGAGAGAATAGAAGAAAGCTGAGCATGAAAAACTTGTGAAATTGTATTATCATTCTGTTATGTACACAGCTATTTATACATAGATGATTGTTAGTTTAGCTCCTGAACTTCAGGAAGCAAAGATTCTACATTCTTCTAGATTTAGTTACAGCAAATATGATCACACTTCCATTGTGTACGAGAGTCTTGATCTGGTGTGGCATCTAGAGCATTTTTTGATGGGGTTTGATTGTCTACAGCAAGGCTATGCTCAATAATATATAGCTATAAAAGGGTACTGCCAATTTCCCGCCTTTTTTTTTTTTTTGTCTTATTACAAAATTATTTAATATTACTCTAGCTTGACCAGACCGGGAACACTCACTCCGGACTTAACTCGCATTTGTATAAAAAAAAAAAAAAAAAAAAAAAAAAAATTTGCATTAATATCACACTGACACCATTCTACCCTACACGGCTACACCACACCAATTAACCAAGTAGGTCATGTCTCACAGTTCCACCCTGGGGTGATATAATTCATCCACGTCATCCACGTGGTAATACTTCCCTCTAAGCTAATTATAAATACCGATAAAAAGCATCATAAATTCATAATTCAAGCTAACATTTTTTTATTCCACGACACAATTGTATTTAGACAGTCAAGACAATGCAATGCTTACTTGGATAGAGTCCTATGGCAACGCGGGAGTTGAGAGTATTAGATGGCTTTTCAAAGAAGGAAGTCCTAGAGTGAGGACAACACGCTTTTTTTTTTTTACCGCCGCGCAAACAAAATATTTTGTTGAAAATGAACAACGTTCTTACTTTTAGAAGATCATTCTTTTTTCTTTTTTTTTACATATATGGGATTTGTTTTTGCGGAATCTGAAAGAATATTTTTGACAGTCTATCTTTGATAGGCTCGGGAATATGGTTAGTTTAGCATTTCTCTATGTTTTATTTGTTGTTTAGTGGACCGTTGTTTGGTGTATAAGGAATCCATTTTTAGCCCCAACACCGACACAGTCTGATTTGTAGCCACCCCTATAATGCACATCAACTCCTTGACCTTTCAATCATTTTTTGTGATCTCGCTCATATCATTCACATATAATCTCACTAAAAGAAAATAGTGAGAAGAAAAATTTTGAGGCTAACATTTAATTTTTAAGATCCAAGTTTGGTCTAGCGGAAACCTAGTTAGGTTTGTAAGTTAAGCGAATGTGAGCTAGATACTCAAAAGAGTTCCAGCTTTTGATCATCTATTTGTGAAAAGCAATTCCTGAGAAAAGATTTCTCTAAATCATATTCCGACTCAGAGTGATTTTCTATAACCAAAAAAAAAAAAAATTAATAAAAAATTAAGCCTCAAATAGAGGTTCATGAGTCAGAATAACCTATAGTAGGTTCATTAGTGAAATGTAAAATCTCTCGCTTTTTCTTCCAAAATCCGACTTAGCTCAAAATACAGTTCTCGTTCGTTTTAGCTCTCTCCCTCCTTCATAGAACACCCATTTCACTTTGCTTACAGCCAAAATGCTCAGAAGGCTCCACAATCTCAAGCTCCATTCAACTTCAAAAACCCACATCAATGCCCTGCGTTACTTCTTAAACCCTCTATGCACCACAACCGAGGTCGCCGAGTCACCGGACCTCCCCAGCTGGGTCAAGTTCTTCGAGACCAACCACCCAAAACACGCAGCTCCCGACGACGACGACGACTTCGTCATCCCTTCACTGGCCAGTTGGGTCGAAACCCACAACCTAAATCACCCCACCAAACCTCCCAAGCCCTCAACTTCCGATACCGACGACCTCGAAAGCATCAGTAGAATCTTGAAAACCCGGTACCCATCGGCGGAAAACGCAGCTGAAGCGTTGGAAAGGTACGATTTTGAGGTATCAAACGGTTTGGTGCAACGGGTTTTGATGAGGTTTAGCAATGATTGGGTCCTGGCGTTGGGGTTTTTCACTTGGGCAAAACGTCGAACAGGTTATAGGCATCTTCCGGAGGCCTATAACTCCATGGTTGATGTATTGGGAAAGTCCAAGAATTTTGAACTTATGTGGGATTTTGTTAAGGAAATGGATCAAATTGGAGATGGGTATGTGACGTTGGAGACAATGACTAAGGTGTTTAGGAGACTTGCAAAGGGTGGTAAGCACCAAGAGGCAATCGAGGCGTTTCGGGGCATGGAGCGGTTCGGATTGAGCAAAGATGTTGCGGCATTGAACACTCTGATGAATGCATTGGTGAAGGAGAGAAGCGTTGAGCTTGCCCAAGAAGCTTTCTTGGAGTTTAAGGAATCTATACCTGTGAATGCTCACAGCTTTAATGTTTTGATACATGGGTGGTGTAAGAATAGGAAGTTGGATATTGCTAGGAACACAATGGAGGAGATGGAGAGACACGGGTTTGGCCCGGATGTTTTCTCTTATACTTGTTTGGTTGAGGCCTATTGTAGTGACAAGGATTTTCGCAAAGTTGATGAAGTTCTTAGTGAAATGAAGGGCAAGGCTTGCGAGCCGAATGCTGTGACATACACTATCGTAATGCATGCTTTGGGGAAGGCGAGAGAGATAACCAAGGCTTTGGAGGTTTATGAGTTGATGAAAGGGAATGGGGTTGTTCCTGATGTTTCGTTTTACAGCTCTTTGATTTACATTCTTGGTAAAGCCGGAAGGCTTAAGGATGTTCAAGAAGTGGTTGAGGACATGACAAAGCAGGGTGTAAAACCGGATGCTATGACCTATAACACCCTGATTTCTTGTGCTTGCGAGCATTCGCAGGAAGAGGCTGCTCTCAAGTTGCTGAAGAAAATGGAGGAGGATTCCTGCAAGCCGGATGTTCAGACATACGCCCCGTTGTTGAAGATGTGCTGCAGAAAGAAGAGGATGAAGGTGCTCTACTTTTTGTTAGACCACATGTTTAAGAATGACATTAGTATCGACGCTGGAACCTATGCGCTCTTGGTACGTGGGATGTGCAAGAATGGTAAACCCGAAAACGCTTGCTCCTTCTTTGAGGAGATGGCATTGAAGGGTTTTGTTCCCAAGGACAGTACATACAAGATGTTGCTAGAGGAATTGCAGGGGAAGAATATGGAGAAAGAGAAGAAACATATTGAGAAGTTGATGTTGCAGGCAAAGAGCAAGGAAACGTATAATCAACCCTTCCTGAACATCTGGTGTTGAACATGGGTACCTAATAGTAGTTAAATTCATGTCTTTTCTGTAACAGTTGTATCTTTCGAATGAATCAAATTTTGATTGAGAGGCCATGGCATCTCATTTTGATCAAATATCAAAGACACTCCATTCCCAAAGAATTCCCCAGACAGTACTCTTAACAGGAGTATACTACCATATAGAGCAATTTGAAAGTAAATTGGTCTGTTATTTTCATCTCGGTTAATCTGAAACGTGGTTGTTTGGTGAGAACCATGTCATATTTCACCTACGTTTGCCCTACCTAAGAATTTCTCATGCAGAAGCTAAAAAGAAGAAGAAGAAATCAGTTCATATCATAACAGAATACATTCATACAAACTCCGGACAGAGAGAGACTTGTACAGGGGAAGAAGAAAACTCTTCCACTACTTTAATTAGATTGCTGTCACCCATGTTGCATACAAGAACAATAGAATGATTACGATTAGTAATTATTACAATTTGAGCTACTTTACATTTTGCTAAAAACAAAAATATAAAATACAAATCAGAAGCACGGAGCTTTTCTCAAAAAGACTGGAGCTTATTGCTGAGAAGTTGATGTATGGTTAGATATCAGATTGAAGGCGGAGATCTTTAAGAATTCCAAGTTGTTTTCTCGAGATTCTGTATGATCTGACTGAGCATAGAAGAGAAGGAATGGACAAGTTGAAGGAATGATAAATATCTCACTAGTAGGGTCTGTTCTTTTGGGACAATAGGTAAGTTAAGGTAGTATTTGAAGCTAATCTCTTGGCCTTGGGCATCTGCTTTTGCAAACCAAATCTCTCTAGAAACTCTTCGATCAACCTACAGTTTTAAAGTAGAATGAACGATAAACATTAAGCAAGCAAAAACCAAGAAAACAATGTCAGTTGCAGGTAAGCTCACAGGTGGCAGATGGACTTCTGTGTAGATGCGAGCTCACGGTCTGGGAATGACTCCTCTAATCGGAAACTCAACCAAACATACAGATCCAATACCTTCAGTTTTTTGCACCGAAAAAGAGAAAGGCGGTTACAAGAAAGTAAGAAACTCAAAGCTATATCTTCTTGAAGAAGCTCAAGTCAAAGAAACCATTTATCTTTTTGCACCAAGTCTTAGAGATGAATAAATAGTTTACTGCAGAGTATTTCCAGTCAAGGTAAAATAAAAAATCACAAATACCATATAAATAGCTGATAGATATCTCAGGAAACCATTTCTAGAACCTAAATTTTACAAGCTAGAATTTAATAATTTATTTAGTATATTTACCTTGTGAATGGATTCAAGCTCTTTAAGTGCACCTGGTGTTTTTGGTATCTGAAGTGTCCCTGGTGTAAATATTTCTCGAAGTGGCACAATGCCCCTTTTTGCATAATTTTGAGCAAACTGACACAGGAGAGATTTTGTTATATATCCAATAAACCCCTCATTAAGAATACACAGTGCACCCTAACAAAGACAACATATTCTTACCTGTGTAAGACCCTGGGATGAAATGTCATCACTCAAGTCAACTGGGCTGCACATCAGAATCACAAATGGCTCTGAATTAACTCAGGAAAAAAAGAGAGAGAGAGAGATCCTGGCAAACTAGTCAATTGGATTCGGATTCTAAAACTTAGAGGAGATAAATTAAGCTAGTACTTAGAAGTTTCTCCATCATTTACCTTATACAGAAAAGGTACTTATCATGCAACCCGAGAGGCAACTCATCAATCAGAGCAGCAACTTTCTGCTCAAAAGGTGAAAACAATAGAGGATAAAATAATATAATGAGAGGTTGACAGTCTAGATAGTTAACAAGAATGCACTCTTGTAAAAGGATGAGGCATAGACATACCATTACTTCTTCGCAATCAGCAATGAAATAATTGTCTGACAATGTTGCATTCTCTACAAAATGCTCCTGCCAACAAAGTAGAGGAAAATGATCAATAAATATGCATATCATAAAATAGAAAGGCTTAAACAAAAGTGGAATTGATTTCAACCAAAGCAATTCGTGATTAACTGTTCACTTTAATATTGTTCAAAGCTGACATTAAACGAGCAACCTCAGAATCTCAGATCCAAGTCTTAGTATCATTCAAAAACGATATGTATATCATCTCAAAGTTCAAATCCATTTAGAGACAGACCCTGCTATAATGAAATCATAAATTTCATTGGTTTCGACCTGAAGCAAATAACTGTTTATAGATAATAGAAGCGAAATGTAACCAGAAGATAACTCTTCAAAGTGAAATTTCTCATAGTTTTTTACTTTGCAGTAGCTTTAAGAGTCAACAAGATTTACCTGTAATATGCTTCAAAAAAATACTTGATTTTATACACTATTGATTTTAGTTGATAAAATATGCCACCACAAGCAAATTTAGTCAACTTGATCATTCTGAGCATCACTTTCAAAAGTCTCGTGTGGATGCACCT